>JAOVYW010057227.1:1638-16246 GCA_025775045.1 Hiodon tergisus | reverse complement strand
GCCCCTCTGTACCTTAAACTGGCACGCTCACTTGCCACTCCTCATGACTCAAGTCGGCATTCTCATCTCTCTCATCTCCCCTCTCAGTCACGACGCCGGCTTTCTTCCTTTCTCTGGGATTTATATGCAGATGGGGTCCCTTCTTCAAGGTGAGAGAGAGAGAGAGAGAAGAGAGTGAAGAAATATTTTAAAAAGTATCTGGAGGTCCTTTTTGCCTGTGGCCACCTGTGTCCACCAAGCGGGAAGGAGCGAGGCAGAAAAAGAAATATCAAGACCATCAAAACCATGCAGGGGCCCCCGGCTCCAGAGCATTTCTCTGAATTAAAGTCTAGAGTGCTTTTGTTATTGTGGCTGATACATTTGAACTGCCCCCTCGACCTGGTTCTTGATAAGTTATAACATTCAAATGAGCTATTATTTTGCAACATTGCCACAGCTTAAAACAAACACAATTTAAACATCTGGATAAAAAATAAGTGAGCGGACAGCAACATACACTTAATCACAAAAGAAGCAACATTAGCATACTGCAGAATTTTTATCATGCGTTGTATCCTTTCTAAGAAGCATCACCAGTCAGATGATCAGCGGTTATCAGGCTGGGGTTTCACGCTCACTGTGAAGGAAGGCTCAGTTGATGGGATCCCTTTCTTCTACCCTGGAAAGGGAAAAGGCGGGGTTGGTGTGGTTGACCACCAATTAGAAACTTCGGAATGAAAAGGCATGATGTGCAAAGGGAGAGGCAAGCCCTAAGGGTGAACGAGTTCCGTAGAACAGGCTGTATTTACAGGAGGAGGCACTCGGAGCCAAGGGGGCAGTGAGGACCAATGGAGAAAGAAACATAGATTCTGGGACAGAGGGGTGAGGACTCGTCCAAGCGTAGAACTAGTAGTCCTACAAATTTACTGGGGCAACTGAGTTTCACCTTGTCAAAGGTACAACAGCGAAGCTCCTTCCAGGATTTTGACCTCGAAAACTGTCTAGACAGTAATCAGTTTTTCAGACATTGAATGTCAGTGTATACAAACCAGCCAGTGTTTCTGTGTGAGATGAGACTGCTGGGAGTTCTTGGCACAGAAGACCACACCCAAACCCACAATGCACAGTCACACCCACCCACACACTCATACTCCCCCACACAGTCACATGAGTGCACATGCACACACACAAACACATCTACTTCCCAATGCGCCCTAGTGTAAGTTACAGCCAAACCATGGAACACCTCATTGTCTCTGTAAATTTGTCAGCCACCCTGCCCTTCTCACACCCACTGTATGCCACTTGTTTGTCTCATTCTCGTGAAGCCGCACTTTCCTGTTGGCAGGCTGCCCGTTGCAAGACCTGAAGTAAGACGAAGAATGAATTCTCTGCGTACCCCTCCCCAGCGGCCCCAGTCAGGCTGGCTGCTGTCGGTGACTAAGTGCGGGACGCTCTCCGCATGACTCACGCTTGCCCTCACGCACATGAGGATTACCATTTGAGAGAAATAAAAAAACACCATGACTTTTCACTCCCACACCCCCTCTTTCATGCCTCCTCCTCTCGCTCTTTTTATGTACCTCTCCATCTCGTTTTTAAACTTGTCAGAACCCTGTTCTCCTCTGGGCATTGCTAACCCATTTGACCAAAGAAATTAAAAAGTGTGTCTATGTGTGTGTGTGTGTGTGTGTGTGTGTATAAGAAACTTGGAATTTGACTATGGGGCTCGTATTTTTGCCCTCTGCTTTAGAAAATGATGTTAGCCGGTGCCCCACAAAAGCCTTGATTACTGTTTATGCTTTAGAGGCATGCATAAGTTGCCCAGCCTCCCTCATACACCCTCTCCTCACCGTTTACTCTGTCAGCTCTGCCTGCTGCACTTTCACATGGCTTTACTGTCATAAAAAGGATGTGAATGATATATATAATATATATATATTAAAAGAAAATGTAAAATGAATGGGTAATGATGCGGAGTTTGTTAACCTGCGACATAACCTGGAATAGAGAGGGATTTCCTAGCATAACACTCTGTGGCACGCAGCCTACGGAGCCACGCCCACAACCAAAGACTAATTGATGCACCTCGGTGAGGTTGCCTCAATGATTATAAGACATTTAAAGAGACAGTTTTGCTGGAGGGTATTGCTTAGACGGGAAAGTCTATTTTTTTGGTTGATTTTGTACGGAAAAGTCAGTTCATTTATATTACTTTACAAAAGAGTGTTTTGGTTGAGTATAGTTAGCTATCCCCAAATCTGTGTATGAGTTCATAATCTTTAGTCTTAGACCGGGCTACATACCTGTTTTTCTCAATTCCCCTTTCTGCAGCAAAGAACACAAAGCTCTTTCTCTCTGCTAAACGTTTTCCAGATATGCTATTGGATCGTTGTGTTGTGAGAACCTCAATAACAACAATGGCTTAATCATAGAAGAACCCCCATTCTATAAAACAAATGGCTTCATGGTGACTGCTATGAATCTGCTTTATAAATAACTTTGACTTCCATCGCTGGTTTGTGGATTTTTTCTCTGCCTAAAGTTATTTGCAAAGCAGTTATATAGCGGTCACTGTGAAGGACATCATTTAATAAACCGAACAGCCCCATTTCTGGATAGTCTGGCTGTTTTAACTGTTTTTATCCTTCTTGATGACAAAGGAAATGATTTTGAAATGTTCTCTTAATATCTGTAAATCTATAAGAATCAGCACTTTCTCTAATCATCTAGACTGTAAGTATGGTAAATGAACATGCTTGCCTTTGTTAAATGCTTGTAGAATCGATCAGGTTCAAGCTATATTGATCAGGCTGCAAGCATCCCATCCTTGTTGTCAAACTGCAGACCTCGAAAGGATGAAGGAAATAAAATGGTTTATTAATTCTTTGCCGTGAAGAACGACGTCCACTCGACAGGAAAGTCAGAGATGATTCACTTTGAAAATCCCAACAAGGATTTTTTACACAAGTAAACGTAACCTAAACAGGTACGCATAGAATGATGTCGTGCAAACTGAAACAACATTGGGCACTAAGGCTTTCTGTCCCAAAAAAAAGTCCTCGGGATGTCAGTAGAGTTGCTGTATTACGTGCATGTGAGGCTCCAGGCTTATCCACTCCTTATTTTGCATCCTGCTACACTTTGATTTAAGCTTTCTCTTGAATTCAAGGTACTCTCACCCAGGCAGATTCTCCTCCACATAGCCATCATGCTCTCAAGGTACCAGAGCAAAGAAAAGAGAGGTAGAGCAATCCAAAACATTGTGGAACCCTCTCACCTCTTCACTATAACTTGCATGTACCACTGCAAACATAGAGGTTTTGTTAATAGTGGTGCATGCAATGGGTTCCCCATTAACTTTACTGAGGAAAATATTGTTTGGAATGTCTGCCAACTTCCTACATGCTGGCCCAGATCCAAGCCTTTGTCCTCTATTACTTGTATTGGCTGGTCTTTTTATGTGTGCCAAGAGTCTAATCTAGTATATTCAGAATTCATCTGTAGCGTGCATATGTTTATCACCTCTTCATCTCCAACCTTCTTCCAGGGGCTACCGATGGTGTCTAAGATCAGGTTTACAACCCTGGTGCTTGCCTACCAAGCATTTCGTTTGTTACTTTAATTAGTCAGCAGACTCTACTGCCCTGACGGAGCTTTTCGTGTGGCAGCCTCTGATACAGTACACATGATAATATTGCTAGATGCATTCGTTCATGTCTAATACTATTTAACCTTTAACCGACATGCTGTGTTTACAACATGTGAGTTTCAGCTTTTTCAGCACACCATTAAATGTCCTGCACTGAGATTTGAAGGCAGAAACCGATGCCTTCATAACCAGGTTGCCCTCTGCAACATTCTCCTTGATTTCATAATGCCACAATACTGACATATTAAAAATCATACGAGCATCTTCCAAATGACCTCAAATAACCCTTAAAAAATGGAAGTCTATGAATAAAACTGATGGTATGGAAAAAATAGCAGCAAGCAGCAAATAAGGGGGCCAAGCAGCATAAAGGAAAGAATCCTATTTCATGGAACCTATGGGGGACATGTTCAAATGTGTTGTGCAGTATGCATATGCATTTAGACCAAGTTTTGCGCAGATATTCCGAACCGTGCTCGGATTGAACACAATTAGATTACTGTGTGCGAGTGGCGAGTGCTGTAAATAAAGCAACTTTCTCTTGATAAGGGGAGTGTCCAAAGCATGCGTCAGTAAAACGTTCATTGTATATTGATACTATAAATACAACAATAGTCTCTAAGGAGATGTTGCTTAAGTGTTTTACAAATGGTACAAAATGAAATAAAATCTGAGGAACATTGGGCACCTCAGGAGTCCTTGAGGCACATTTGTTTCTTATGAGGAGCGGAACACAGGTACCAAGTCAAATAGGTCAAAACAATGCTTTTCCTTTAGTTTGCTTTAGCAGTACCATGCGACAAATTGGCACCATCCAGGCCCTTATCATAATCCTCTGAAAATCAGAGCAAATACAGTAGCGGAACAAACACAGGTAGAATAATTGAATGAAAGCTCCTTCTCCCGTCATTTTCTGTCACATAAACTGCTCAGAGAGAGAGAGAGAGAGAGAGAGAGAGAGAGAGAGAGAGAGAGAGAGAGAGAGAGAGAGGCAGGAGGTACCATTACCCCTATCGAGAAGGTCATCTTTTTCCTACGTGTGTCACCTGCGTATTACCTACGAGAAGGCACACAGTACGTTCAAATGCCATTGGTCACATGTCCCTCTGTTGCATAATTCTCATACCGTATGGAACATAGTGCCACAGAATACAATGTTCTGAACCATCCTGTTTCCTAGTGACTCGGTCTGAGTGACGCCACTCTCCCCCTTTGTCTTTTCAGCTCTCTATATTCTCATATCCATGACCACTTCCTGTACTTTGCATATTTGCTCAGTGTGTAGATAGTCTGATGACTACTGTTGTGTTTTAAAACATTTAGAAATGCATTGCTCCTGGAGCCTTGTATGAAGGGGGAGGGGCATCAGCATGGAGAAACCAGTGATTGATTTGTGTTATTTTCTGCCTGTTCAGGAGAGGGTTCAGTAGAAGGTCTGTGGCAGTAACACCTGTGACCTTGAAGTTTGTAGTGCGCTGCTCACTTTGTGCGTGTAAATAATCTCTGCAAACCTGCTGTTCCCATCAAAACCAAATTTAAATCCTGATAGCCAGCAATTTCTCTCTCGTTGTCTTTTTTCCGATTGTTAGATTGTTAGGAAATCCAGATCGGGTTGAATAGCAGCCAGGCTCTGAACTGAGCTGCCATATTTGTAACATTCAGACTTGGGGCTCTTGACTGCTACATGGCCTGGAGGAGCCCCCGGCGGGGTTAACCAGTTACACAGTGAGAAAGCCCAGGAGAGAGTGGGCAGGATGGAGTGGACGGGTGGGGGGAGGCTGGTTCAAAGGTATGAGCCCAGGGCTGTGTAATCAGCGGGGCACAGATGTCGCTGTTTGCCTTGCAGCGCCCCTGTGCTCCCGCCCACGGCCCGAGCCCCTCTGACCTGACACCAACGTCCGCTCTGGCTCGCTGCGCCGCCATCTCTCCCAGCGTCTGTTCTCAGTGGTCTGCACAGAGTGAGCGAAGCTCTCCCCTTGACTGCGCACAAACTTTCCAACCACAAAAGGTGTAGCAGACTCAGCCGAGCGTTGGCGGTTTTTACGACCGGCTACAGCATTGCCAATCTGAATCGTTAGCAGAATGCAACAACTGGCTGCTGTCTCTTGAACCATTCCACAAATCAAGTGTTGCACGCCTTGGAGCCACAGCGCCGCCATGACTCAGGATTTCTGAGAAATATAGAGTAGGAGCACGGCCTTCTCCACTGTCGCTGGGAGCATTCTGTGCATGTTACATTGCAGTGCAGTGTGGCCCGCTGACCTGAAGCAAGCTGTTGCGCAAAGAATTGTGGGCCAGAGAACTTCAGCCTTGTGAATAAGTCACCTAAGGTGAGAGAAGTAAATACGAGAGACTTTTTTATTTTTTATTTTTTAATCATTGCAAAGACAGATATGATTACTGTGGTATGAAAAGTCTGATGCTTCCCTGAACAACTCGAGAGAAAACGCAATGAAATCACCATAGACAAATTACCACCGTGATAATGGCAATCTTAATTAGCAGACGATTCATTTTCCAACTGTAAGAGCTCTTCAAGGTTGTCTATCAAACCCCAAATGACCACTATAAGATCCACTTCAAAGCAGCAATTCTCTAAACCGCATATGGTCAACCTATAGAACCACTTTTTTTAAATTGTCAGTAAGAGGTGGAAGATTGTTTGTAGCACATAATAATATGGTTACATTTGTAAACCATTATTAAATACAGTTGCTCATACAAGAGATCATCAGCCATTGGGAACAAATACTAAATGTGCTGTAATGGCCAGGCATGGAGGTCTGAATTACTGTGGGACTGGCCAGAGAAACGCATGACAGGACAGAAAGTAATTTACCCTTTGCGTTTACCTTCCATTCAGTCAACAAGAATCAAAAAGAGAGGTCAAAGGATTCATCATCAGTCCATGCAGATTCGTTTTCAGAATAAAAGTGAGCGTACTTATTGGCATTCAAGCTGTCTTAAATGAAGTTCGCGGGAGAAGCAATGCCAGGTATCTAATCTTTAATATATGAATAAATTTATCTGGAGCTGATTGTTTGAGCAAGCTGTTTGTTTGTCTGTTGCCACAGGGAGAATAAGAAAAGACAGCCCTGAGTGCGATAAATGAATAGCGGGGGAGAGATGGGTCCGAGAATCCACCGACCCTGTCCTGGTCATCGTTTATTACTACATTTATTCAGCTGACATCCTGATTCAGAGTGACAGGGACACAAAGCCAAGCTACATTCAAATTCATGAGAAAAGGAGTAATTTAAGGACAAAAGCGCTATTAACAGCTTCCTAATTCAATCTGATGCTATCTTAGCCAATAATTATTAAGGGAATGCAATTACAAATTTAGTGTGTAATGCACAGCTTATAATTCTGATAGAGCTGAGTGGACTTTATCAAACGCTATGAAAGATTATATAATGAACCAAGACCTTAAGTATTTAGTCAGTGCTCTATGGCAATATTAAATGTTTTTAATTTAGAAAATGTATCATTCTTATTGAATTATATATGTTTAATGGCTGGGATTGGTGAAGATTATCCAGTGTTTGGGCATGTCTGACCCATGGATATTTTGAAGAATGGGGGGTTTTAAATAATGATTATTTGATTGGGGACACTCCATCTCAGCAGATAGTATAACAGGTCAAGCGCAGTTATAATTTTGGGTTGAAACCTACATTTTATATACAAAACAGAGTTTGGGTGGAAGAGCACAAGATTTTTAGACATTGTTCTTAAGTCAGGGTTTCCTTTTACAGAAGATTCTGACATTGTGAATGCTAACACAATGATTGGGAGTTCCAACACAAAGCTGTCCCTTCAACCCACCAGTGCCTCTCAGTGTCCTGCTTATCTATGCAGACCTTGCAGGGAGCAGTTCCTTATATTGGTTAAAACTGCTGATGTCATCTACACCAGGAGCTGGTCCAGGTGTGTTCCTCCCACACCTGGTGCAGCGCTGTCCTGTCAGTGTCCTCCAAGTTATGTTTTCCATCTTCAGTTGCCTTCCGGCCGAGTTGTAAAGCAGACACGATCAAACAAGTCACTGGAACCGAGGAACCGAGGAACCGAGGAACTGGCAGTGTAAAGTGAAATAGCAGGGCAGGGGCCCTGACTGAGATACAGCCAGTATTCAAGTTCAGCAGGGTTTAGAGCGGTTTCGTAACCCCCTCCAAAGCCGCCCTTCTGCTACCCACATCCCTTTATCTCCCCCCGCCAGCATTCTTCAGTGAGTGGGTGGATGGGGGGGTGCAGGAGTCCAAAGGGGGCCGGGGTTCCTGCGAATAGCAACCAGACCATAATCGTGAGCTCTCCTTAAGTATTTTAATAGTTAGCAGAAGTGTCAGCTTAGGTGAACCCCTAGAGCACAGGGGGCCTGGAATGAGCCCTGGTTGTCTGCTGTTAGTTAAGATTACTAAACAGAGCCCTGCTGTGCTTCAACAGCAGCCATCAGTCCCAGTTCCCCTGGGCAATGGCAGAGGAGAGGAGGTCCATTCGATAATCGGTGGGGGACCTCTGCTGGTACCATGCCATTACTGCATGTGTGGACAGGAATTTTGAGTGTTACAATTAAACAGAATAACTATTTTGTAGAACATACAAAGACAATTAGTGTAAATGAAACACTGAAATTTTTGAATTGGCTGCCAATAATTATCTTTTGTGAATGCTCATTTACTTTAAGTTTGGAATCAACAGAATCTTACTCTTGGGTTACATCTAGGGTTTCCCCTACGTCATTGATCATTTTATTTAACCTCAGCCTTAAGCATGAATTTATATGTACAACCAGCATTGCATTCGTAATGTATTTTCCATTCCTTTGTTCTTTTGTACCACATCCAAATTTTTAATGTCTATGACAGTAACTGTTACCATTGAAAAAAGCGTTACCATTGTTACAGGCACAGTTTTTCCCCATTCTTTTAATATTCAAATTCCATTTTCAAGAAATAAAATGAAGCTGAAGCTTGATGGGTAATTGACACTGCACAATTGTCGTGGCTTTAGTCAAAGGGACTGCCTATTAAAAGTGTTCCTGGTTATTCTTTTGTTATTTCTGGGTCTGTTTTTCTCCCAGTCAAACCGTATGTAAAAGCAGCAATGATCCGTGGGCTGCGTGGGTGGAAGGGACAGGAAGGGGTGGGTGGCCAGCTGATTGCATTTCCTTTCCTCACTGCTCCACTCCCTGCCCTTGGTGTGCGACTGCAGGTCAGACTAACCCACCACACGCCCACACGCACCGTCACGCTTCAGGATCACACACAAACATAATCACACGATCACAACAAGAAAACAAAAACACCTGGGACTCTGATGCACCTGTTCATGCACCACACACACACATGCACACACACACACACACACACACACACCTGCACGCGCACACGCACACACACACACACGCCTGCACGCGCACACACACACACACACACACACACACACACACACGCACACACACGCCCACATGTGCACACACGCACACACACACGCCCGCATGCGCACACACACACACATACATGCACACACACACACGCGCGCGCGCACACACGCACACACACGCACACACACGCACACACACTGACACATACTGCTCTTGGTGTCTTGTATGCCTTGATAACTGTTGTCAGAATCAGAACGACTATGGGATGGCCACAACCTACTCACAATGCCACAGCTATCACAGGAATGACAAACAAACACAGTTCCATCTCAAGCAAGAGAACACGAGTTACGAGAAGCCATTAATCACTGCATAGAGGAAGCAGTTAACCCCTCATTTGAAAGAACGGTTTTATAACTACTATGAAGTTTTCAAGACTTCCAAATTGTTGTTTTTTTTGTAGGCAGACAGCTTAAGATGTGTATTCATTTTAACAATGAATAATGGTTTGTTCAAAGTCTCAATAACAGTTTTTCTTTTTTCTGAAATAAAGGACAGATTTTTAAATAGATCATGTTACATTAAAATGTGCAGAAATCACAACGATTAATATTTTTCAGTGGAATTTTTGATTTAGGGATGGGTAAATGTTGTGAATGGCTTGTCTGATGGACTAGTAACATCACTGCTAGAGCATGCTGAGAGGAAGGACTTAAGTTAAAATGTACTCAGTGACTGACAACAGTATACCTGATATTTGAGCTTGGTGAATGAACTTAGTGTCTAACAAACAAACCCTATCATGCGGTGTAAAGTCTTCCTGCAGCACACAGACTTGAATGTTTTCTGTGTTTTCTAGGTGGACATTGCGAGCGTACGACTGCTGTTTCATTCACTGACGTAACAAGTACGGTCTATAAGTCAGCATCTATCAGAGGCCGTGCTCTGTGTTCTGTCTGTACTGCCTAATGTGAGCACTGAGCTTCGGTGAAAGAAACCAGATTATGTACACAGAGAACGCCTGCTGGCTCCGATTACAGGGAAGGCAAATCAATGCCAATCAAACTGAGATAAGTGACTGATAGGAGGACACGAGCCGTGTGTGTTTTTGTACCTGTCGTGTTGCGGTGAAAGGTCAGTTTCCAGGGAATCCCAGGGGAAATCCAGACGGCTGAATTGTGCTTCCTAGCCAAGTTTTTCTCGAAAGTGGGAGGCTATTGGGGAAAAACACTCTCTTTCCGTTTATACGACTGGAAACATGCCATATCAGGAACACTGGCTGATTTCAGCTACATTTCATCAGCAGTATGTTGTTTTAAGGCTAATAACAGTTACGGCTTTCGTGGATACTGTGTATTTTATGACAAAAACACGTGAAAGGCTTAAATAAGACAAAATTAATTGAGTACTAAATATAGATGAGTTTACTGATTTAAAAAACTGCAAAAAATTAGCTTAACCCCCAATAGATATTTAAAACTGTGTGGCAATATTACATTTGTTTATGAAATGTGTTGTGTCTGTTTAACTTCCTGAATTTCAAATAATTTGTAAAATAAAGTGTTCAAATAACCTCATGCAAACTATTTTAAAAAAATGAAAACTAACAAAGAATAGAAGACAAAAACATCACACCATTTATTATACTGTCTAATGCATTCATTGTTGGGGGAGATGCCAGGCTAATTCAGAAAATGTTCTTTGTCAGTCTTGGTGTCTAAAACAGGATGATGTGAAATTCCTGTCTCATCCACCAATGTGCACTTGGACTGAATGCTGGTTTGGCATGCACTCAACAGCGTCTCTGCCCCATTACAACTTGGTCAAAACTGCTTGCCCCACGATGGCCATGATAGCTGGAGCCTATAACCTAACACCTGCACGCCCTCAGCCATTCCGAAAGTAGAAGGACGTGGAAATGGAAAGATTCAGACACTTCTGCCGCAGCTTGCAGAACCTTGAGCTCACCTGTGTATCATGCGTTCGGAGCAGGAGTGCGTCAGCCGCAGCTTAGCTTGGGACACGCCCCCGGCGCCCTGGGTTGTTTGTGTCTCAGCAGCCTAGCTACAGAAACATAGGGTGGCCTGAGTCCAAGACAGAGAAAGAAAGGGGGAAGCCAAACGCATCAGGGCCTTTATCCAAAAGCCTTTTAGCCACGGCTGACCCACTTATGGCCATGCATGCATTTGCTACAAGGAGGAATATTGGGATGTCAGTAAATATTCTTTTGTGTGCCGTTCACTCCGTATTGCACTGAACAGAGGATTCCTGGTTTGTCGGAAAAATACCCTTGTGCGCACTTGTTCACACTGTATAGTGCTTTTAAGGACAGAAACTGAAATTAAGAACAGACTGGCCATTAAAGGCAGACAGGAAGGACGTAAGCCTTAACAACGTACTGGGATGTATTTATGCATTCACTCCACATCCCCAGAGGAGCTTCTGCCTTTCCTCTCTCTCTTATTCTCTCTCTCTTTCTCGCTCTCTCTCTCTCTCTCTCTCTCTCTGTCTCTGTCCTGCATCATTCCTGAGTACCAGGAGGAGAGATCGGGGGAGGACACAGCCGGTCTCTATGACAACCATGCTTTATTTGCGCTTCCTTAACGTTAGTGGCACCGGGTGTGCGAGTGTTATTAAGCTGAGAGAAAAGCTGGTGGACCAGGGTGGGTGGGCAGGCGGGGGTGGAAATGGGCAGGCTGGCCTTTGTCTGGAACAGAAGGTCCTCTCTGTATGCACCCCTCTATTTCCATTCTAACTCACCAACCCTCAAGCTGAAGTGCAGATACTGCCGCAACTCATCGACATGCATAAGCAATTTTGGTGATGCTTAAACTATATTCTCTCAAGAGAGCGGTGGAAAGGTACAGAGAGGCTGGGTGTTAGCCAAGATGCTATCTAGTGCACACAACGTGGATGCTCCTCGATACACTGAGGTAGCTATTCACCAAACAATCGTACAAAGACGCTTCATTCTTTTAGATCTCTTCACTTTGTTTTCCTAAGTTATCTCATTTCTCTCTTAAATTGTTGTGCTTCCCTGTGTAGCATCTGCTTCTTGAGGCAATACACCTGTTTATGGAAGTAGGTTTACCAAGTGTCTATTTTCCCTACAATACAAAAGCACCTTTTCCCTACAATACTGTGTATCCTGGGGGCCTTGTAGTAGCTATCGTATCAGTTTCTACAGTGCAAGCTCAAGCAGAGCTCAGAAGAAAGGTGAGAGACAGCTATACAGTCATGTGAGGTGGTGAGTGGTGCTCCTTAAAGGGTGTGAGCTACTTGTGGTGAGGTCGTGCCTTAGGCTTCCAGGTGCACTGAAAATTACTACAGGGTGCTTTCCTGTTGTGGATTGCAGGGTGTCTGTGTGTTTGATGTGAGACCCCTCTGTCTGTGTTATGTCTGGGATAGGAGAGGATTCTTACCTTGGAATGTTTCCTGCCCCTTTGGTTTACCCCTAGCTTGGTACAAGCCCTTTCGTTCTTTTCAACTGATTCACGGGTTTGAAAAATGCAAGTTTCATTCACCGATCCCTGGAAAACATTTTAGTAATTTTTCCCTTTTCCATCCCTTATATGGTTTGCTATATCTTTGATTAAGTAAACCCTGTAACCCTGTAATAATGGACAGCGTCAGAAGTTGGCTTGATTCCGTCTTGTGACTTGATTTTGGAGGTATTCAAAGTTGGTCTGAGCTTGGAACAGGTATGGTTAAGATAATTTCATTGCAAAATAAGTTTTCTGAAATCATGTTCCTTGGGTGTTGTACTGATTTCACAGTTCAGAGAAAAACAAGCATACTTTTGCTTACTAACTCAAAGCATGGAAACCCTTTTGGGACCTAATGCTACATTTCACCCAAAAGGGTTTTTTTTTCAGGACTTGGGATTTTGGGATTTGGAATCATTTTGCTGGTGAGGTACATTCCTCTCAATGGGACTGTCAGGCTGCAGGCCCCCAACAGACCAACAGGAGATGCTGCTTCACGAGGAGCATTACATCATGCATAAAACAGCACTTCCTCCATTATCATTTTTACTCACACACTCAATGGCCTCTTAATTCGTTAATTCGTTAAGCCATTCAGCGAACAATCTGAACGGCTTTACAAGGGTTGATATTTTCTCATCTGTGTTTATAAAAACATTAATAAGTTCTGTACATGCAGTATCAAATTAAGGAATCAATAAAACTGACACAATGCCAGGGATATTTATTTATATATACCCATAAATATGTCAAACCTCATTCATTTATTTCTCAATTCCTTTTAGGAAAGTGCAAAGTATATCATGAATTGACCGTGCAAGGTGTGGAGCTGAACAGTGTGACACCAAACAGAAAGTAAAAAAAAGAAATACTTTGAAACTGGTTGCAAACCAGGTGTAGACGGGATTTAGACGAACCTCAGGTTCAAAACCCACTATTGTTTGCTGCAACAAAAATCAGTTTAAGACTAAAACAGATTTAAAATTACATTAGCTATGAGCATAATAAACCAGTTTTAAACCCGACTTTCACAATGTACACTGCAATTGACCCTATGTTTTTTTGGCTGTGACTCTGTGACGCTTGTCAGCATGTTTGTGTTTGTGTGTGTGTGTCCCTGTGCAAACGTGGCATTGTGTGTGGTTTTACTTTGGACCTCACCTCAGTGTGCACTGATTACCATCAGATACACAGAATTTTCTTACATAGCCTCATCATACAATGCTATAATCTGAGCATCTATATCTCAGCTTACCCTTGGAGCTTAACCAATGTGTTTCAAGACTCCTACTCATTTCATCCACCCCCCGCCCCCAACCGCCTTCACCTTTCCCCATCAGTCCACCCACACAGTCACCATGTCAACAAGTCCAAATTAACAATGGTTGCTTATATTACCTTATAGAGACACTGATGCAGGTCCAGGGCTGGTTCAATTTCGACTTCAAAAAGAGGGTAGACAGAGTGGCTCAGCCAGTAAACATTCAATCCTGGGATCTAGAGATTTCAGGTTTGAATCTGGATCATATCACATTTATGACCTTGAGGCTCAGCATGATAGTGGACACGTGAAAAAAATCTATACTACATAAGTGCACACAGTGTCCTTTTCAGAACTGAGATATTTACTATGTCAGATGTCTATATATGGTGGGGGGTTGTTACTAAGTGGTTGAGGTAGTTGTTCATATAAAGAAAGAGGAAGATTGAAAATAAGAGAAATAAGGACAGCAAATGTTGAGCTGAATAATATTATTTTGTTTGCCATTATACACACTATTAATAAAATCGTATTTTTTTTTTTTTTTTTTTGTCTGCGTTGATAAGCTGCAACTGTGATAGGCAGGAGTCTGTATGACGTCGGTGATTTGCAAACATATCGCACAATTCAAGCATTGCACCTTAGTGAAGTTTCAGACTATGGATGAAGTGATACTGCCCCCTGCTGTTTGATTTTGGAAAAGGCGTTTGGTTAAACATATGATAAAAAGTTAAGATCTAAATACATAGTCGATCTGCTGTATTTAGATACACGGTGTATCTTTAGGAGACATGCAGCAGTTCTAAGATAAATGTAGGTACCTTCAGCGGGGTTATTGTGAACGTTTC
>JAOVYW010057217.1:10404-22937 GCA_025775045.1 Hiodon tergisus | reverse complement strand
CCCCTAACTGTTTCCACAAAGTTGGAAGCATAGAATTTTCCAAAATGTCTTGGTAAGCTGAGGCATTAACATTTCCCATAAGTGGAACTAAGGGGCCTAGGCCAACCCCAGAAAAACAACCCCATAGTATTATCCCTCCTCCACCAAACTTTATAGTTGGCACAATGCAGTCAGGCAGGTAACGTTCTCCTGGCATTCGCCAAACCCATACTCGTCCATCAGACTGCCAGAAGCATGATTCGTCACTCCACAGAACACGTCTCCACTGCTCCAGAGTCCAGTGCTGGCGTGCTTTACACCACTCCATCCACCACTTGATGATGTAAGGGACAGTTTTTGTGCTGATGTTATTGCCAGAGGAGGTTTGGAACTCTGCAGTTATTGAGTCAGTAGAGCGTCACACACTATGCGCCTCAGCACTCGGCGACCCCGCTCTGTAACTTTACATGGTCTGCCGCTGAGTTGCTGTGGTTCCTAAACGCTTCCACTTTGCAATAATACCACTTACAGTTGATTGTGGAATATCTAGGAGAAATTTCACAAACTGACTTGCAATGGTAGCATCCTATTACAGTACCACGCTCAAATTCAGTGAGCTCTTTAGAATGACCCATTCTTTCACAAAAGTTTGTAAAGGCAGACTGCATGGCTAGGTGCTTGATTTTATACACCTGTGGCAATGGGACTGAATGAAACACCTGAATTCAATGATTAAGATGTGTGGCCCAATACTTTTGTCCATATAGTGTATGTCTCACACACCAATTACAGTCGCACATGCCTCACACACACTGTACAATCATAAACACATCCCTGCTAGCAAACAATGAAGGATACAGATGTTTTTTTTCCCGTCCCCATCAGACACAGAGTGGAAGTCAGAGGTCATCAACAGCAGGAATTTTGACAAGGAGATTGGCCATCTCAACCCCAGGTAACCCCCCCATATTGTAATTTTCCAGGTGTAGCAATACAATTGCATGTGTGGGTCACCGCCGAGACAACGCTGCTGGAACTAATGCAGTGTTGTCATGGTTACAGTGCCATGGCGGTGGAGAGTGTGACGGTAGTTGCTCCAAACGTCTGGGTGGGACAGTTCTCTCTGTCCAAAGGTACAGCGTTTCCAGTGAGTGAGTGAGTGAGTGAGTGAGTGAGTGAGTTTTATGGCTATAGATGTAATCAGAGAGACTGGAGTGAGTGTTTCTGGCTCCTCAGGATTGGTGGAGAAGATAGACAAATTCCAGAAGTTGACCCTTGGGGGTCTCCCTTTCCCTACACCTGAATCCTTCCTTACAGTCGAAGGTGACTACTTTTACCACACCACACATCCGAGGCGACCAGAGGTGAGTGCACACACGCACACACGCACACATGCGTACACAAGCACACACGCACACATGCACACAAGCACACACGCACACATGCACTCACACAGCAGCAGCTTGTGCCCAGCACGTTGTTCACTGTGCAGGTGGGGGACGTGAGGGTGAGCTTCTCTTTCGCCGGGCTGAGTGGGGAGGGAACGTACCCAGGGCCGGCTCAGGTGGTGAGTAATGGCTACTCACCAATACTCTGTACTCCTGCGGTTGTTCCCTGTCTGTATGGTCACTGTAATCTCTCCCTAGGTCAGTGTGGTGGCCATGCAGAAGGGTGACCAGCTGGTGTCCTTTAGGACCAGGGCTGGGGAGTATATAGAAATTCTTTACCTCGAGGAGCTGTCAGCACAGGTAAGTCAACTGTTTGAAGCAGTATTGAGTGTGTGTGTCTGTGAGCCACCATTGCACCGGTTTTGGTGTGCTATTTATCTTCTGTCTACAGTGGATGCGTAGCGTGTGTGCGCTGTGTGTCTACAGTGGATGCGTAGCGTGTGTGCGCTGTGTATCTACAGCGGATGCGTAGCGTGTGTGCGCTGTGTATCTACAGCGGATGCGTAGCGTGTGTGCGCTGTGTATCTACAGCGGATGCGTAGCGTGTGTGCGCTGTGTATCTACAGCGGATGTGTCGGCAGAATGTTTTGGTGTATCTACAGCGGATGTGTCAGCAGAATGTTTTGGTGTATCTACAGGAGGTGTTTGAGAAAGAGCACCAGATAAACAGCATGAAGACCTGGGGTCTGAGGGCTGCCGGCTGGGCCTTGATGTTCCTCGGCATCAGTCTGGCCACACGGATCGTCTACACTTTGGGTGAGTGACAGAAATGTGCGCTCTCACACACTGGCATTAAACCACTCCCTCGTCACTCTCTGTGTTTTTGGACATTGTGTATTCACAGTGGACTGGGTACCTGTCCTGAGGGAGCTCGTGAGTTTGGGACTGAACCTCTTTGCCCTCTGCATTTCCTGCTCGCTTTCTCTGCTCACCATTGCCATCGGATGGCTCGCCTACCGCCCCCTGGTGGCAGGAGGACTCGCCGCCCTGGCCCTCCTGCCTGTCCTGATGGCTCGCTCCCGTGCCCCGCCCAAGAAGAAGCAATAGCCCTGCTTCCATTACCTGCAAACTCCACCCTCACACACCAAACCATCTGTAACTTCTGACCCTTGTTGATCAAACTGGCAATCACCGGAAGTTTCTTATCACTCCCTTGAACAGAGCTGTAACTTGTGTTCAGAAAATATCAGTCTATGGGTGTCAGGCTAGCTCTTCTGAGTGTTTATATACCAAAGAAAGTCGTCTCTCACTGATGACATCAGAGAAAACAAGGACAGCAATGGATAAGCAAGAATATTATAATCTAATTGTTTTTATTTTTTATGAACTTCTGTTTTTGTTATTTCGTAGGCAATGTGAACGACTTTATAATGAGGAGTGTAATTAAAGGTTTGAAGAATAACCAGTGTCTGAGAAGCCCATTGGAGCTCACAGGTCCAAATGGACTACATCTGTAGACTACCTGACTCAGGAACATGACTCCAGATTTACTCAGCCTGCTTCACACCAGTGACCCCCAACATAATGCAGACTGAGAATGATTGAATGATTACCCTGCAATGTGGATGCTGCACTGTGCAGTTTCCCTGAAATGTGGACACAGTAGTTACTTCAATCACCATATGAACCAAACAGTCAGATTCCAATGAGAAAGCCAATATGCAGTGCAATGCACATAAGATCTGTATCAGACATAGGTATTTACACCAACTAAAATGAACACAAAACATCTTAAAACGTGAATGAACAAGTCTTTACCACCAGGGGGCACCAGAGTCCCTTGGGTGAAACCCTCTGGAAAGCGAGACTTCGTTGATTCCTTTTGTTGTTCATTTATTGTCTTTAGGATAACAAAATGTTACAATGTGTGGTGGCTTGCTTGTAAGTGGAAGCCAGTCTAATTTACTAAAAAGTATCTGTGTCCTGACTGGCTTCTGGTAGTATTAACTGAGCTGACCAAAGCTTTTCTACGACAACAGCCTGACTATCATATATAGAACGGTATGATGATTTTGAGTTGCTGAAGTCGACTGTTTGCGCTCCTAACGAGAGAAAATTAGCCAAGTAGAACCAGAACTGGACCAGGTTTCTTTTAGGATGGCACGTAACTGGCTGGCTGGTAACGATGACCTGAAAATCCGTACACAGGAGCCCCGAACACCTTTATTATCCCACACCACTCCAGTTTACTCCTATCCCACCACACTTTTCTCACACGCCTCTCCTGTGTACTCACCAGTACTCCATTACAACATAATCGACAGCCCATTTAACACGTCGGCATTCGTGGAAGTCTGAATGGGTGTGTTGCAACTGAACTGAAAACAGCAAACTAACGGGGGACTCTACTAACTGCAAATCTGTTACAACTGACATGCGCTCTAATTACCCTCCTCATATGTGATGCCCAAGAATGACTGGATCAAAGCTTGGGCACATCTGATAACACCCCGACAGCTGGTCCTGGGCCCAGGAAAGCCCTCTCCAGGGTTATATGCAGTCCAAATCATCATCATCACTAGCAGTGTTTTGGTCCTTGTTGTGCAGTGAATAAATCGGCACTACTTCGTGCAATATAATATACAGTAAACCATTAGTAGAGCCTTGATATATTTGCTGACCTGACTGGACACTAGTCTGACTGAATACCAAACGCTGACCTGTGGAGATAGTCGGTTTAGCGATTCTGTTAATTATTTAGGTTGCACACTTCCGTGGTGACAGACGTTCAGTTAGGCGAATCCGGCTTATTTATAATTTGGATTTCCAAACCATAAGATTGACGAATTTGTGACAGCCTCGCACTAAGAAAGCCATTCAACACAGCCTGTTCGTCATCCCAATCTCCGCCCTACCTCTTCAAGACACAAACGCCTACTGAATCGGCAAGTATGAGATGAGCTCATGTTCCTTAAAAATAGTTTCTCCCCTTGTGTCTAAAAATAAACCGGTATAAAAAGACACGGCAGTGTGGAACATTTTACTTATTCGTCCAGCAAGAGCCGGAGCTGCTGGACGTGGAAATCAGCGCCGGGCTAAATTCGTCTAGCATTCGTCTTTACAATGCCGGTGTTATTTTCCAGGCGAAGATGATGCCGTTGCCGTCTCATGGTACAGACTACAGAATCACAATGCGGGAAAAAATGCATTTGAGAATGGCCAACACATCGACATGCTTCAAGTCGATAAAACTTCCGCCTTGTAGTTCTCTAAGAGAGGATCCTTACGAGTATATGATATATCTGGTTTTAATCAAATCTACCAAACGTCGTCTTACCCAAGCGCAGATATCAATAGGCAGAACATGTTTTTGATTGCATGCTGCCCAGCCGTTCCAAAGCTAGAGTAGTCGAATGAACAATATCATTTGACGTTTCAAATGAAACCTTTAACTGGGTTTACGGAAGGACCTCAGGAAATCCTAACATTGAATAATCCGTTCTGTGACGTCAGTTGAAGTTTACGC
Organism: Hiodon tergisus; assembly: GCA_025775045.1. NCBI lineage: Eukaryota > Metazoa > Chordata > Actinopteri > Hiodontiformes > Hiodontidae > Hiodon > Hiodon tergisus. The sequence goes on along the minus strand of JAOVYW010057217.1, from coordinate 18,044 downwards.
TACAAGACGTAGTCTAAGACAGTTTAACGGTTCTTCAAACGGACGACACCGATTCTAAGCAATCACATAAAGGCAGCCAATGACCCTTCTCTCCGGGTATAACTAGTTTCCTTGTCATGCCAAACAAAGCCCAACGAAAATCCAAATTAAAAAAAAAACGGGTTTCGAACACTCTTAGCGTCCGTCGCACTGTCAGAACCTGGGATTGCCATAAATGACCGGATTACACAATGGTAATAATTGTTGTTACATTGTTTTAAAGATTTATTTTTCGCTTGCTAGCATACATTGAACTATTAAAATCCCATAGCTAGCTACTACGAGAGACAGATACAGACGCTTTAGTTCTCGAAAGCCGTTGTCACCTGTTCGTTTTTGGCAGCCTAACAGAGGTATGCTAAATATGCAGCTCATCCAATACATCTAATAAGTGAGCAAGTACAACGTAACGTCACAGCGTAGATGTATAACTAAAACTGCATCAACCACAAACAATACTGCACGCGCAATAAAGGTCGTAAAGAACAGTTTTACTGTAAAAATGAATTACGCTATAACATCTCTGTCGCACAAATTACCGGAAATAACTTGGTATATTGCTCCAAAGCTATGCAAATTTCCAGAGGCCTGGTTCATGTTCAACCCACGCACCCTGGGCGCTCTTCTCTACCCACCCCCACGCACCCTGCGCGCTCTTCTCTACCCACCCCCACGCAAACTGCCACACGTTTGTTATACAAAGTTATTTATTACATGTTACCAAGTCTTACATTTTTTTTAATACAACTGTCCAGTCAAGTCGGCACGTATGCATACGCCTAAGGGCACGTTTATATACACATTTGTACACCGTCTCTGCCACCATGTTTTTTCTTTCCCAAAATTATTTAATTAAAAGTTTTGTACAAAAAAACTGGCTTAAGCAGTCAGGAAGACCAGTCTGTGCAGAGCCCAGGTCAGATGACTGCTTGAGGGGCTGGTTCCGTGTCATCGTGTGCTTGGTAGCCATCTGACCACGCCGCACATTGGCTGACGCTAGTGAAAAATCTCACTGGATTCTACTTTCATTCCCTTTAAATACTGATAAGCATTTCCATGACTGTCTTTAAAATCAAAATTAAAAAAGACAACGGTAAAGGTGAAGTGAGAATGAGGATAGTCAGATTGTGAGTGTGTGTAAGGGCGGGGGGGTTAACCTGTCCATCCCCTGACCTCCCCTTCCCAGAGTCCTCTAGCACAGTTTACAGCAGAAGGCACTTGCTGTTCTTCTTCCCTCTCCTTGCCTGCAACGCCGCCCTGGTGGCCATTTCAAACACCTCTCGGACCCCATCCTTGGTTTTCGCTGAGCACTCCATGTATCCGAAAGCTGCGATCCGGGTCGCCATGTCACGTCCTTCCTCCTGTTTCAGCGGCTCCTGTACCAGAGTTGTCTGAATGTTACACATGCCAAACAGCAGCGGGTGGCAAAGAACACTCCCTCTGAACAGCAACGCAAACTAGCTTGGCCCCGACCACCAGTACCTAAAACTCAAAATCTCAATACACATTGGTTGGTCGTGTGTGTCTGTGATAGAGAGAGTACCTGCTTCATCTTGGCCAGCTCTTGTGAAAGTGTGTGTCTGTGATAGAGAGAGAGTACCTGCTTCATCTTGGCCAGCTCTTGTGAAAGTGTGTGTCTGTGATAGAGAGAGAGTACCTGCTTCATCTTGGCCAGCTCTCGGCGAGTGTGCTCATCGTTCCGCAGGTCCTTTTTGTTGCCCACAAGGATGATAGGAACATTGGGGCAGAAATGCTTGACCTCTGGTGTCCATTTTTCTGGAATATTCTCTGCAAAACAAAAGTCAAACATGTTAAGTCAGAAAGAAGACTCCCAGTGTAAAGGCGGTTTCCCACAGACAGAGCCCTATGAGCTGGAAATTGTGCACATGCATAAGTTTGTCTGGTTCTAACCAAGCTCAGGGTAAACCAAAAGGTTGGTTATTCTCAACTGTTTCGGCAATCAGAAAGTAGGGATTATTCGCTCCAGAGTGTCCGATTGCTATAGTGGTCTTTCTGCTGATTACGACCAAAGAAATTTCAATCCTTCAATCCAAGCAGTTTTCATACTGCTTCTATGAATTCCATTTCTTCAGTTATTTTGCTCGATCACAATTCAGCACCAGCTGACATCAAGGACAGCTTGTTATGTTTTTATTCACATGCTTACCACACCACAACGGTTTTAAAACTTTAGGTCTTAGTCTAACAAACACAAATAACAATAGTTACAGAAATAAACTGTCCTGTGCGAGTTCCATGAATATATCTGAATTTACTAAATATCCCTTTCAAAGTGATACTGAAGACAAAAACTAAAATATAAAACAGATGACTGTTTAACCACTATTTAAAATTGTGGGTTGCATTCTGGGTAATTTTCTACAACTAAAAAATTCTAACATGCTGGACTTGCATGCCAAGAAATACAAATGCTAGGTAGCTAGCGAAACAGGTTGATGTACGCCGACATTAGAGGTTTGCATATCAGCTAAGGTGAACGTGGTATTTTAATTGGACTACTATGAATTATAACATTAGGCTAAAAACGTTCCGATGGCGAGATGCAGTAGATGTCCAAAGCAGTGATAACAGGTCCAGTTGTTTACTGAAACCACCTTATAGTTACTATTCCATCTCCAAGCCCCGGGACTGAAACTCTCTGTGTAGCCTACAGAGTATATGGACAGAAGTTGCGGGCAGGTCAGAGAGCCTGTGGACAGGTCAGTGGGCTTACGGATTCAAATACTCACCCAGGCTGTCTGGGCTATCGATGGAGAAACACATGAGAATCACATCAGTGTCTGGGTAGGAGAGGGGGCGGAGCCTGTCGTAGTCTTCTTGTCCGGCTGTGTCCCACAATGCCAGCTCCACCTGCAGACACACACAGCCTTCATTGTCTGCATCAGCTCCACCCACACACAGAGAGCATTCCCACAGCATGACACCAGTGCAGACCTCACAGGCCAATCAGATTCAAGCAAGCATCTCCATCTTCACCCCAAAAAGGTCTTCCAAGGTCTTGCCAGGGAAGGGAGAGACCTGTTGAGGTCTGATTAGCAGTATCATGTCTCTTGCGTGTTAAACATGGCGGCAGCAGCATGATCTCATGGCTCCATTTTAATGCCAGCAGAGCTCTCTCCAAAATGTATGAATGCGTTTAACAACTGTAACGTTTGTTTAAGTTCTCCGCTGCAAAAGCATTCGAGACCATCGTCTGCTCTTCTGTAGACACCCTGAAAATGTTACTTTTCTATAAAACAAGGACAAAACCAGAAGCTGAATACATTGTTAGGTATTGTGACAATACATATATATTATATCCTATATAACATATATCCAACCTCTCCAGCTGCTGTGACACATTACCGCTCACTGGACTGGGTCTCTGTTGCCGTAACTCAGAATATAACGTATATTAAGTTACGGGATTCCAAGTTTTCCACGTTCTGTGGAACATGCAAGCTGTGCTCGTGTAGCGACCCCACCTGTTTGTTGTCAACCTCGATGTCGGCGACGTAATTCTCGAACACGGTGGGCACGTAGACCTCAGGGAACTGGTCTTTACTGAAGACAATCAGCAGGCAGGTCTTCCCACAGGCTCCATCCCCTACAATCACCAACTTCTTCCGGATCGCCGCCATGCCTGGCGTGGACACACAGCGGAGTTGTGAGCACACAGACACGTGCACATGCACGCCCCAGTGCTGGGCATGTCATCGGGGAGGTTGTTGGTTCAAACCATCAGCTGCCGCATTTCGGAGAAAGGAACTCGACCTAAACACACAGCTTAATAAATGGATCACATATGAAACAAGGACATTTAATATACACCTCATACGAGTATCTGCTAAACCAATAAAGTTTAGACACATAGATCCTGAAAGTCGTCTATAATCGTTTCCACAGTCTGTGGAACATAGTCTAAGTGACGCACAACAGGGGTAGCATGATCGAGTCCCAAAATGCCCCAAACTGATAATCTGATCAGAAAACCACATCAGTGGTAGGCATTGCTTGGGTAGAGATGGCTCACAAAACCCTTTGATCTGATGTAGACAGGAGGAAATTGCATGTTTTATTTTTAAATAAGTATATTTTTTCAAAAATTATACTACAATTTCGACCGTATGCCTCTGTCCATGGTACTGACAGTGCGTTTAGTACTAGCCGACTTAAGACAACTGATTAACACCATAAACTCGCACTGTCAAGGGTTTAAAGAGGGCTTGTTTCACGTGTTGGGGCATGCGAGCGAATAGCTACTGGCTTTTCACGCCACATCTGTGGTCTTTTTTTGTATGTTTAAATCAATTTAAACTATGTGTGACGGGGAAAAGCAGCTAAGGTTTTAACCCAAGACACCCGGCACTAAGGATGTTTTTGTTCATCCAGGTTCAGATCGCGTCGCTCTCCAAAGTAAAATGGCGTCAACCAGCAACAGATGACTCTGTGCGTTCTCCAAAACTGGTTAAATTGTTCCGATTAGGATTTTAAAATCCCAACGATCAGAAATCTGGCTCGCATCTAATCCGTGTTTTTAAACTGAAATCAAACTGTCCCCGAAGTCATACGGCATTCTTTGACGCAAAGCGAGTAAACAATCAAAACTTGTAAAATAAAACAAGTTTGAACACAATTAACATCCTAAATAAAATTTAAATGGTTAAACTAATAACTGCAACTCATATAATGGATTTGACATAAACTAACAATAGTTTCTAAGACTGAGTTGCGAATCAAATTCGTTTGCAAGAAGGTACGGTTAATTCATAGCTAGCTACTAGCAACCTGCGCTCGTAATAAAAAAAAGATAAATTCCAAACCAGTAGTGTTAAATAACGATTAGCTCTGAATACATTTGGCATTCTCTTCATCAGCGGGTAACTTAGTAAACAGCGCAAAGCAAAAGAGCACATTACCATGGAGAAGATGGTTTTGAATCGTAAAAACATTTATCTGTAAAATAACACTATAACGTGAAGCCAAGATTTAGTTATGTACTTGGGGGGGGGGGTACTTTAGTACTACTAAATAGTACTGATGGATAAGTAACTGTAATTGTACCCAAAAAAGAGTATTAGTCAACACGGCGTCAGACCGTGACAGTAAATAGTTAGTTTAATTCGTTAGTTGGCGTTAAATAGCTAACAAAGAATTCAGAAAATAGATGACGTTACTGTTTTGTTTGTGATAGGTAATTTTCGTGAATAACGATAGCAAGCCAACGAGCACACCATTAGCCACGTACATTAAAACGTTTAAACTAGATCGCTTCTTACAATAAATGCATTAGTATTTGGGGGCGGTAACATTTTATCAACTGGGATAAAAAGTAAGTGTTTTTAGTCGACTAAGTTAATCTGCGAAACTACTTAACCGAGACAAAAAGAGAAGCCGACTAGCCATGTTTGTTGAAGAAAACAAAGACTAACAGTAGCCAGACTGCTACGACGTTATCGACATCTTAGGGCGGAAGCAACGGAGGTCCTGCTCAGCGAAGAGATAAATGTAGAAAGATTCGACGAAAACTAAACTTTCCTTCACACCCTGTTACAGTTGGTTTTGGCGTCGAAATAAACTCATTATACGTTTTTAGGTTGGTCAAAAAAGAAAGCAGTCTTACCTGCAATTTAAACTGATTTCCAGCGGTTAAGAATCTCTGTGATTATTCGTTTCACTCACAATAAACTGCCTCATGAGTGCGCGCTCTCGTGTTTCTGCCCAGGCAAAGCCGGGGAGGCGGGGACGAGTTTCTGCCACGCCTGCGCGTGCAAGCTGCTGCGAAGACGTATCAGTGACGAACCCAAGTGTCAATCGCTATTCTGATTTACAGACAGTTTGTACATTACTCATTATGGAAAGGTGGTGTGTGTTGCATAAGGGGAAAAAACAGGCTTCTCACGAACATTATCGCGAATTGAGACTGTCCGAGATCGTGTCAGCGTTTTACACACAATAGGACGGAATCATTTATTTAATTTTTACTGTATAATATCTTACCGACGACTAACTATTGTAAGCTATCTTTTCTGTTACACTTAAACTATTTCCCCAGTAACCCACAAGAGGGCAGTGTCGTCAAATGGAATTACAAAAAAATTAAATAAAACAGGAGATTGGAAGGTAACATTTGTTACCGTTCAACAATTGTATATTCTGTTTCCCTAATTGTTACCGGACTGGACTTGTGGTCGATCCTCGACCTTGTATTACATAGAAGTTAACAAAAACGGTTAACAAAAAAGTGGTTTGCTGTCAGGACTTTTACCAAATAGGCTGAAGGTTCAAAACCGTTTAGTGTTACCATGGCAATGGTGCGCCGCCTTAATTGGTCCTGTAATATATTCATAAATAAAATAATTTATATTATATATACTGATGTGATGTTGACATGTGAGTACATATAACACATAACACACTATGTGAGTATTATGTTTATGTTGCAATTTCAACGTCTGTGTGTGTGTGGGTGTGCGCGCATAGTGGGATGAGTGGCCAAATGGGGCATGTGTATTCTCTAATAGTATTACAAGGACAGGACTCTAAACACTAATCCTGCTAAGAGGCTTTCCAAGCTGCAGCCAGGGCCAGTTGATAGAAACAAACCCAATCCCGATGTTTCCATGGAAACTGGCTGCTATATAGATTGTGTGTGTGTGTGTGTGTGTGTGTGTGTGTGTGTGTAATGTTAACTGCAGTGGTCTTAACAATTGTGATTATGATGTTATAGGAGATGATGTTCAAGCAGAGACATTCAGATTACGAATTCTCTTTCTGCCTTCTCAGTTTTTAGAGCTAATATAAAGTGTGAAATGCGTATCTTTACTGTTACAAGATATATAGCCATTTTAATATATCGGTCACTAAATATGTACAAATTATTACTGCATAAATAATACAGGTGAGGGCTTAATATCTGCTTAATTACAAATCCCAGGTATTTGGTAATCAGTCACATGGGATTGGTCGACACTGCTGCGCCAGTCCCAGGGGATTGGTCCACACCGCTGCGACCGTCTCACTGTGGCTGTCCCATTGGTCATCAGCCAAATGAGGCTGTTCACTGGTTGGAAACCAGGCGGAATTTAATTCCTGGAAAAGCAGTGCTGTGGTTCCCCCCTTCCCCCCACATTCCAACTTCCAGGAACAAGATGCAACTTCTCTCACTAACATTATTGCTGCTGTTTCTTATTTGTTTAGCTGCTGCCTTTACTCAGAGTAACCTGCAGAGTATCGGAGGTCCCCAAAATATCCTGTCATAGGAATAAACACACAAACACCAGAGTGCGCTTGAGTGTCTGAAGCTAGTTATTTCTCAAGAAAATGAAGAATGTGACAGTGAAAGACACAAACCAATACAAAAGAGGAAAGTTATGATAATAATATAATTTATTTTTACTAGAAAAATATATGTACATTCATTCTTCATCGCTTATCCAATTCAGGGTCACAGTGCACCAAAACCTAACCTGGCAGTTACAAATTACACCCAGGACCAGACGCCAGTCCATCACAGGCCAGGAGACACACACACACACACACACACACCAGAGCCAATTTTGCATTCGTGGATCCACTGTATTTGGACAGTGTGTGGAAAC
>JAOVYW010057184.1:0-22953 GCA_025775045.1 Hiodon tergisus | reverse complement strand
ATATATATATATATATATATATATATATAATGTTATATATATATATATATATATATATAAATAACTGGATGGTTGTCTGTATTAAGGTGTTTTTGTAATTTAGTGCTGGGCTGATTTAAGTTAATTGCTTATGGTCTTCACTTTCTGGTTTAGAACCTGGCTATACCATGTACTGTGACAGTACCATTAAGTTTGTTCGGTAACTGAAATGGCTGTAATTGCAGGGAGTTTAAATGTAATTCAGTTTACAGCAATGTGCTGTTATTACGCAGCTTTTGACTGGCAACTCTGCTGCCTGACTTTTTACAGTTTTTTTCAAAAAAGTTTTACATTCTTTATAGTACTAGTGTAGAACTATTGATAAAACCCAACATTTTCTCTGCCTAAATGATAAAGGAAAACCTTTTAACTATTGTCACCTGTAGCATAGATTGAAATGGCCTTTTTTTTCAGGTAGCTCACCGACTGAGACAAAACCATTATAATCTTACCCAGAGCTACAAAAAAAAAAAAAAATCACACCAGCATAGAATCGCTTCTCTGGTTATCCACAAAGCACCATGCTGAGCTCAAGGTTTTATTTTTCACATTTAAGGCATTAAATGGTCTTGGTATTTAAAAGTGCCCTTCATACCCCGGACATTACTTCTATCATAAGAGGCTCATTATTTGTCTGCTCTAAGAGTAGGACAAACTAAATCTGGTAGTAGAGAACACCTCTCCTATGGATCTTTATCAGTAACACGCCCTCCCCCTCGTTAGTCTGGCTGTGCTCTAAGGCGGTAGGAAGAACTTTATTTTTTGCTTTTGTATGCTGCTACAGTTTATTCCTGCTGTGGCTACTTAAGGTTGTTCAACACTAAATACGGGATTCATATACTCTCCCTCCCATTGATTGCCGGCTAGTAACCATATTCAGCTGAGGCTACCTGCTGAGCAGTGATTTAAAGCTGAAGCAGAGGACTTAGACATGGGACTGACTGCTGAGCATCTTGCTAGGTATTTGTCTCGATTAATTACTGTGAAAAGCAAAAACGCGAGATAACTGGCCCCTGTGGCAGGTAGTCGCAGAGGGAGAACCATTTGGTCAAAATGCTTATCTTGGCAAGAGGCTGCATCCGTACAACATGCTGAGCTAAACCTAACGAGAGATAAAGTTTGGCACTATGCTGCTTTGCAGGAGACAGTTTTTCTTTCTATTTACCGTTTAGTCTATATCCCTGACAGAGTGAGCTGAACCATGCACCAGGGTGGCACGTAATCTTTTTCAAGGGATGTGACCTTGAAGTCATCTGACGATAAGGCAAGTTGCTACTGCAGGTAGACAATAACAGTAATACAATATAAGTATGGCCTGTAGTAGCATATGAATGAAATTAAATGTTAACTGAAGCTGCGGTAGACAGCAGACTGGTGGAAAACAGCTGGTCAAAGGATTTATAAGATGAGCTAAGTAGAATGGAAATAAAAACACTGTAAAATAAAATTACGCTAAAAGCAATGCAACCAAAAATGAACCTGCTCTGAATGTCAAATCCATAGCAATTGCATTACAATTGATTTATTAGGGCTGGCATCAATAGCAGCAAAAGCAGGAAGATGGGGCAGGAAGTCCCACAAGAAGTCCCCAAATAAACCTTACAGAACTTATTTATAGAGAAATGGAAATCCAGTCCCTACCAACCACTGAAACAACATCGTCCAAATTGCCCAAAACCAAATCATTTTTTATTTTGAATTTATTTTGGAATCGGCCATTCTTTTTCCCGAATTTCTCCACCCAATTTGGAATCGCCAATTGTGCTAATGCATCTCGACTTGTTGCTATAACTCCCACCACCACATGCACGGAGGGTGAGGAAGTACCTGCACCCAGGCTCCTCCAGTCAACAGCAATGGAGACATCCATCTCTTTTTTTTTTGTAAGCGACAAGCAGAGATAAATCCTGCCAGTTTAACCCACTGCAGCCCTGGCTGTTCTCTGAAATTGTGCGCCACTGCTTTGCTCCCCCACTCACAACCGGCTAATGACATGAGCAGGATTCAAATGGAAAACTCCAGCTCATATGGCTCAGTTTTCACTCTTCAATCGGGAGGCATCTGGCCAACGATTCTTACTAAAGAATTGAGTTTCATCTTCTCAGCAGACAAGATCACCCTTGGGCTACCTAAATGCAGACGTCATGTTCTGCTGTAGACCGACCGTCTCTGTGTTCCGAGCAAACACCACAGTCAACGACGAAGAGGAGGGGGTAATCAGGTTACGTTCACCCAGGATATAATGGCTTTTAAGCCTGAGGATTGCATTACAACAGACCACTGGCGGGTCAAATCTAATTCTTCATAAATCTTTTGAAATATTGTATTTTCAATTTTAAATTATATTCAGATACTTGATACTTGAAAAAATTATACAAATATGTTTTTGTAAAAATATTGCAACTTTACAAATGTTATGAAGCATTGTTCACTCACTGATAAACGCATTTGTAAATCACTCAAATAGTAATTATACCAGTACTGTGTAGCTATGTAACTATATGTGAACACCATTTTTATATATGAATGGTATATTGTATGGACACAAAATGCAGAAAATTATTTTTAGATTATATATTTATATTTTCTCACAAATTAGACTAAGTGGAGCCTCTGTGAGTGCACTAAACCTCTTGCGTGAGCTGTGTGTCCGGGTTTCTCCCAGTGCCATGAGTAGCCTGAAGTCTGGAAAAGAGTGACTCTAAGTTGACTTGGACTGGAGGAGCCTGGTCTAGAAATTCATGGTGGCTCCGGGGTCTATTCATTTGTCTATAAATGAGAAACAAATTCATGTATACTCTAAAAATAATTTTCAGAATTTGGTTTGCATCCAACTTAATGACGGTATGAACAAAGACGTTTTGGAGAAGCACCCAAACTTTTTTGGAATAAATTAATTTGTTTTAATTGTGTCAAGGACTTTGCCTAACCATTCTAAATGTACATGTTTACAAAATCTAAACATCGATTTTAGAATACAAATACAAAATCTATTTAACCAAGAGCATCAACAGCCCGTTCAAAGAAACAAATTGCAAAAAAAAATTATAGAGGAAATTGTAGTCAAAAAGAGCATTAAACAATCTGGGACTGACTGTGGTTGTTGTGAAGAAGCTTAAGGTGTTGGAGCATTGACGCTGAAGGTTTAAAGTCTAAGATGTGCAAACATCCCTTACATTGCAGGAACACAGCAGGGTATAAAATGTATTTAATAAATTGCTTGCTCTCACGAATGATAGAGCTAGTGTAATATAACAATATGGAAAAAGCTACTCGGCTAAATATAATCAGTTATAGAAGAGTGAGTGATTTCCAACTTTCCAACCGAGGGCTGAAGAGGTGAAGCAATCCCGCAATTAACTCAAAACATCGATGGGGAAAAGAAGTATTAAAGACTAAATAGATTCAATATATTACCGGGCCATGTGAAGAGCTCATGTAAAATTGAAATAATGTATGTAACGAGAAGGGTATTTGAAAGCAAAGTGTTGAATATTTAAGTGATGTTTAACCCTCATACACCTTGATGCAACGTTGCTGATGGCCTCATTTCCTCCACAATGAGCACCGCTAGTATCTAGGGTGCTTCACTGCAGGTGGAGGCAGACGGCTCAACAGGCATATAAAAATAGGGCCATAACATGGCCACACGAATGACACTGAGTGGAAATTAAACAGAAACACCACCGGTAGTGCTCCCCTTAACATATGGACAAGAGCACGGTGTATCACAATCAACTATGCAGGAAGGAGCCATCGTGAATCTTCAGAATCTAGAAATTGAATTTCTGTATAGATAATTTTTTACATACAACTTCAAAAAGCTAAGGAATACCAAAGCATAGTGAAATGGACATTATGGATCCATAAATCATAATACTGTAATGTATGTATAAACGTAATCGTTATAAAAAGAAAGAAAAACACTTGCTGTGTTTTGCTGTGCAGGTTGTGTCTTCTTCTAAAATACGATTCAGACGGATAATACAAAAAATTATTTGACACTGAGAACATGCGAGAAGCTGCCGAATATATTGTGTCAGGGCCCCCTCTACTGTCGAAACATTCACATGAAAGAAGAAAAAGCTTGTGTTTTGCTGAACCTTTCTGAACCTCCAGCAGTTCAGAGCTCCCGAAACACATCTACTAATATTCAAACTAGAAAGTTGGTTTAATGAGATGGTTATATAGTCAGCAGACAATCTAATAGATTCAGACATGCAAAATTGAGATATTGGGGCTCGTCAACAATTGAGCGATCACTTTTACCGACTAAGCCATTCAAGAAACCTCTGAATCTGCTTCCCATGAGACTCAATGTCATACATGGGCGCTTGGACGCATGGATGGACTCAGGAAACGGGTGAGGCAGCTATTGGAATGTGTTTCATGCAAAATGCAGCCCTCTGCTTTAAAATAATTTTCTTTAAGTTTCTTTGTTGTAGCTTGAAGCAATTGAAATTTTACAAATTTGAGCTGGCAACAAGATAAAAAAATAATATAGGTATTTCACTTTGCAAGGTATTAGAATAATCCAATTTATTTTTCAAAACATTTTTTACTGTGCATTTATTACCAGGCATGTGCTGTGTTTTCAACAATTTCTTTGGAAACTTACCAGATCATATCATCCCTAGGGCTAAATTTTGTCTGAACTCTGCAGTTACACTGTTCAGAGGAAACAACTGCCCATTATGTCAGAGATAGATACATTATCCTTTTTGAAGGGAGATTACTAACATCGCAGCATCTGGATGCACCTTGCATGATGTAATCCTAGAGGAGCATTCAGTTGTCTGTCGAAAGTACACATCCGTCTTCTCTCATAGTCACCTGATCCAGCCGTAGGTGTTCTCCAAAGACTAACAAGAGGATATGAACTTCATAAGTCTGACAGGATGACAGATGACAAGCTCATGGGGGCCATTACTAAAGAGGATCTGCCAAAAAGGATTAGGACAATGTGACAAACCACACAAGGGGGAAAAGGAAAAGCACTCCGGAGATGACAGCATTTTGTAATGATGGAAAGCAGTAGGATTTTCACGGATAAACAATGTCTAAAGATTCCACTTGCATAGTAAATGGTATAAAACTGGGAATTCAGATTCAAACCCTTTGAGGAGGAAACAAGATATTACTGCGATTGGGAGTGAAGAGCTCGTCCAGAAGCTGAGATTCACACAGGGATGAGACTGAGTAGGCGCTTCAGCTAGGGCATGAGAAGCTTCTCCAGACACTGAGATTCACTCAGGGATGAGATTTAGTGGGCGCTTCAGCTAGGACGAGAGAAGCGTCTCCAGACACTGAGATTCACTCGGATGAGATTGAGTGAACATTTCTGCTAGGGAGTGAGAATCTTGTCCAGACGTTGAGATTCACTCAGGGGTGAGCTTGAGTGCGCATTTCAGCTCCCTCGAGGCCATACAGTCACTGACATAAGGCATAGTGGCACAGGGGGGCTCTGGAAGCTGAGGTTACTGTTGACAGAAACCGTGTGGAGATTGCAAAGCATGCTTATGTTACAGCAAGTGATGTCACTCCCTGGAGTCGATGGATGGGATTCAGTTTGTTCCCTTGTCCGGGGACTTAGCACATCCTTATCACAATGGATTGTGCCCCTTGCTGGGGTGATGTTTGCTTTGTGTTTGCCGGTTTAGGGGATCGTAGGTTGGCTCCCAGTTCTTTCCCTGGTGCGTGCACACACATATAGGATACATATACACACACCCGATTTGGGGTAAATGATTTACACAGCTGTGTTAATTCCATGCACTAAATATAGGTCTCTGTTTGACCCATATTTACATGTCTATCAAAAATAAATATTGATAATAGTAGTCCTATATACAGTAGATAATGTAACAAATACATAATTTTACATATTATTTAAATCACTTTCAGTTGTATGACTGATTCACCAAAATGTATGCGATCAGACGTGAATGGATATAATTATATACATTAGATCAATGTTGCCCAATTAATGGAAAAGAAGAGATAATTGCTGCACTTTGAGCATCATCTACAACATATGTGGAGCAATTAGCTATTTCCAAAATCTTAGGTTGTACTTTTAAAGGACAGGCGGGGCATTGTCTTAATACACTTGGGGGAAAGATGATCCCTAATTAAGTTAATGAAGGTAAGGCATTGCTTTTAAAATTCTGACTGTTAAAGGGGCAGACAAATGTAAAAAAAAAAACACAGGAATTGTTTATGCTTTTCGTACATCATGGCCAAATTGTTAAATGGTTAATGTCCTGCAAGAGAGTTGTTTATAGAATGGGATATTTATATATATGTAGTATTGTGTGCTATTTATTGTAAAAAATAAAGTAATACCTTTACCATTTTCGAAGAAGATTTGTCTAGAGCCCTTATTTTTAAACACACAGGGTCACAGCATCATGACGGAAGGAACATCTAGCCAAAAGCAAAATTGTCTCCTTTACAACCTTCAATGGAACCTCTCCTCAAAGACAGAGAAGGCACATTCTTTGAAATCAACAATTTTATGAGCATTTAAAGTACTCATTGCTCTAGTGAATTCATACGCCCATATAACCTGTACAGCCAATATTGTGTGCATTAAAAGTTAGTTTTTTGTGGAACACCTCAGAAGTAGCCAAGGGTTCTCTGGGGAAAAGGGTATCCTCAGGAGTGTGGAATCCTTTCTTTGATGGAAGTGAATGCATTTCCCAAATTTGAGAAAACTTGCTCCAATACGTAATAAACATCTGCCCCTAGAGTCAGAAACTAAATCATGGTAACAAATCCTACTGGACTCTGTTGTAACTGATTAGAAACCTATTTTTCATTGTTTTACTGGTTAAAAAAAAAGTTTATGCTTCCCTACGAACGTGTCGAGGAGTGAAGAGAGGAATAGGTTCATGATGCGTGAAAGTCAAATAAAAACAGTGAAAGACTCTCTACCAGGATGTTAAAGAGACCCAGACAGATCTTTGTGTCTCATCTAGCTTATCCAAAGCCTAGCTGCTCTGTACAGCTGCTGTTGTTTTCAAAGAGCCAGCTGAAAAATTGACCCGAACTGTGTCCATTTCCAAGAATCTCATCTGAGTGGTAAAACAGTAGCCAGGAACAGAGGACATCAGTGATTACCTTCACCGTGAAACGATTCACGCTGCAGCTAATGCAAACAAAACCAAAAGTGAGACTGCAGTGCTAAAACAGTAGCTGTCACCGTTGTTCCCTAATGTGGAACTGAAACTGGTTTTGATTAATTAATTTACATTGCATCTACTTACTGATTGCATCTAATTACTGATGTGTGTCAACTTTTTTTGTCCGCTACTTGTAGTCATAAATGACATTGTGAAAGGCTTCCAGTCTTATATCCATTTTTTCTCCATCTCTGCTGTCTACCAGGCTTCTATCAGTGAGAGAAACTGAGTTGTTTAGTTATTGTGTTTGTACAAATGGCAAAGGCTCAGATTCTGCCATTCTGATCCCACATATACAATCCAAGCTAAAACAGTTATCCTTAAAAGAAAATAAATTATCTTAAAAAAAATTCAATAAAGACTTAGTTTTACTTAGTTGAGTGAATTGAGAGTACATCTGTAATGATGTGGGGAGACAGATTCTCCTAAAATCAGAGACAAAAAAAAATCGACTTTTCTTATAGCAGAGTAATTTTGTAAAGAGAAAAAAATCCTGTTTTTGTTTAAACATTTTCACATTTGCATGTTTTCATTCCCTGCATTTTATCTTAACCGTTTTATGCCACTAATTTATGCCATTAATTATAATAAAAAATATATTATGTTAATAATTGACTTTGAAAGCTTTATCTGTAAATTACAGCTGATGGAACAACTAGTTTTATGTGAACTTGTAGTGCACTTGAAATTAATGCAATGAGCCAAAGTAATGTTTTAACCTGCCCTGATTGTTTAACAGACCACTGTAGATTGTATTTTGAACTGTTGCCAGTGGAGCCAGATCTCTGCACAAGAACAGAACTAAGGTTTTTTTTTACATTGACTAAATGGGGGTTAATTCTTGATTTGGGTTTAATTTATTTGATTTCGATAGTAGTAAGAGTGGAATGAAAATAATTGACTGAATGGGCAATTTGGCAGGGAAGCAGTGCCCTGCCCTGTAAGACCAGCCAGCTTGACATTACAGGCTTTCCCAGTGATTGCCAATAGCTCTCAGCAGGTTTATTTCAGATGCAGAAGTATAAAAAACTGCAGGTTAATTTAGTTGGGAGCTGAGGTATGGTGAATGGCTGGGGAATTAGTGAAGCAGTCAGTCTTTTAGTTTTTTTTGTTAGTGTTAGTTTTGTATGAATAAATGTGTTGGTGTACCACTCCACTGTGGTCAGTGTCCCCTGTGTGATCACTTGCCATCCTAACAGGCACAAATCCATGAAAAGTAAACTTAACATTTATTTTTCTCTAAATCTGTTGTATTTTCCAGTTGTCATGAAATGCCTGTCAGGCATAGTTTGTGAGTTTGTGGCATTGAGATGGGCGCAGGAGCTGAAGCCATGATGAGCAAGAACTGCCAAGATTGGCAGGGGCTGAAGCCACGGTGGGCAGGAGCTGAAGCCATGTGGACTGGAGCTGAAGCAAAGGCAGGCAGGAGCTGAAGCCATGATGAGCAAGAACTGCCAAGGTTAGCAGGGGCTGAAGCCATGGTGGGCAGGAGCTGAAGCCATGATGAGCAAGAACTGCCAAGGTTGGCAGGGGCTGAAGCCACGGTGGGCAAGAGCTGAAGCCATGTGGACAGGAGCTGAAGCCATGATGAGCAAGAACTGCTAAGGTTGGCAGGGGCTGAAACCACGGTGGGCAAGTGCTGAATCCATGATGAGCTGGAACTGCCATGGTGGGCAGGAGCTGAAGCCATGATGAGCAGGAGCTGAAGTCAAGGTGGGCAGGAAACCATATTCAAGATGGCTAAAAATGTATTTAGAATTTCTCCATTCATTTTTTTGTTTGTTTGCGTAGCTTGTGATACATTCTGTTTATCAGAAGTATCAGAATGCAAAAGTTGGCGACCCCTACTATAGTGCATTAATAGATTTGTATTTGTTTTAATGTGGTATGCTTAAATATCGCCATTTTGTTGGTAAGTAGTGAAGTATGAGTAGGCTACATGTTATTTGTCTCTGTATGTCCTAGCATTTTTCACAGTTTCCTCTGGTTTGTGTTGTTTTTAGTTAGCTAAACAAAAAATCTCTGTCTTCTAATAATTTCACAATATTTTCTTCTTAATATTTCACAAGGTCGAATAGGAAAACACTCCTGGAAAATAATCCAATGCAACTTTGATGCATAGTGGCTTTCGTAAAACATGAAGCTTCATCATTATTGAAAAATCATACCCAGACATGTGAAAGCTCTTAAGTGTGGTTAGCATTGAAATTAATTCCAGCATGATGGATGTGCGTGTTTGCTTATGGATGTATACATGTTCTATAGTTGGGGCTTGCACATGGGCCTACTTTCTCACTCATTATTTTGATCTTTTCCTTTGCTTTACTCGTTTATAAACCCAAAGAACTAACATGTTAAAAATAAACCTACAGAGTCATAGTTTCAGTACCTATTCTTGTACCCAAGGTCTGCATCTTTGGTTGCTATTTGGGTATGCTCTGTTCTTGTACTCAAGGTCTGCAGTGGCTTACAGTGGTTATCAGACATTGCCAGGCATTGTCTGAGAGACGGGACCCAGGGTTTGGGACCAAGGTCTGCACAGTTTGCAAAGGGGGAGGAGTTCATAAAATACTATAAGATGCTGGAGTTTGAAATGTATCTTTGAGAGCGTGGTCTTAGAGAGTGATCTCAGAGATCAGGTTGACATCAATTTGTGTACGGCTGTTCTCCTCTTGTACAAGATGTATTTTCTTTTCTAAAAACTCATCGGAAAATCCTTTGTTGCCTCAAACAATCTGGATCATAATTTCAGATCTAACAAGCATATGCACTTATTCATTGCTGGTAACCACTTGTCAAGTTCTGGATTTGGGAGCTGAACCCGACTGACAGAGTATGAGGCAGGGTACACACAAGACGGAGATGTCCTTTGCACCGATTTGTCCACCATTATGTGGCTCCTACCTGTGAGTTTTACACCAAGTTGTTGCCAATGACGGAGAAAATCCCTTTCAATGTTGTTTTGTGAAATGACTTTCCAAATGATTTTGTACCGCACACCTTAGGATGAGCTTCATACCAATGTAAGTTTTAAAGAACTAATGTTCCTGACGGTGTGAATTTTATTCTGCTGCATTGTCATGGATTTTCCTCCATAACTCGAAGGCAAAAGTTAATCATGTGAGGACAGTAAAATAATCTAAAATCTGAAACTGAAGTCATTAAAAGTAGAAAAAAAAGGGATTCTGCCAAGGGACTACTGTCTCTCTGGATATATTTAGCCCCCCTGACTTTGCTGAAGTTGTTCACAATTAGATTTATAGATGTATTTCTCTGCACCATCTTTGAATTAAATATTAATAATGGGGTAGTCTGTATTGTGGGGATCTCCATTTGTATTTTTTATAGCAAGTTCTTAAAATACATTTTATTATTGCTTTGTATACATTGTCCTATACAAAACAACTTATATGATTTTGTCTATAGTACAGTCCAGGTTTATGCTTGATATATTTATTAATCATGTTTAATACAGATATTTAATAAAGTGGAACATTTATGGAGATTTTGTACTGACTATTAAAAGCATAAAAAAGTCATGAACATTTCTATCCAGTTAAGGAGCATTATAACATGGTTGAGGAAAAAGATTAGCAGGGTGTCTTGGATGCTGCCTAAAGGAGGATGACTTTTTCAAGGAGAGAGAGTACTTTTACACTTGATGGGATTTCAAAACCCCTTGACATTGCATGTATTATTTAAGGAAGTTGCTCATGTCAGTTTGTTGCCTCTAGGGAGCGCAAAAGTGCCATCAAGCCACAGCAGAAAGAATAAAAGTACAGCAGCTTTCTATGAAATAAAACTGTGTAAACACGACTAAACATCCCCGCTGTGTGCTCAAACACCCATCAATCCCAAAACAGTGCTGAGTGCAGAGGATGAAGCAGAATCAGCATAAACAAAGTTAAAGGTCACGCACTGGCAGACCAAGCCCACTCCTGTATGCACATGGCAGTGTGGTCAAGGATGTTGTAGTTTATTTATGTGATGAACGCACATAAATACAGACACGAGTCAGGACTGTAATTAGCAGGCTGTCTTTGTCTAAACCCAGATACATCAACATGATCGATGCTTCCAGAAGATTCCACCTATACCAGTATAAAAAAGCACGTGCAAATAAGCTGATTACGCACATGCATTATACACATAAAACACTTTTAATGTTTAAAACATAATATTAGATTTAGCCAGAACACAAAACATATGGTTGAATAGCGTTATTATAAAATTACCTGCACCTGTTTCATGAACAATGCTGGCTGATTTTTATCTAACTCACTTACTTAATGTAGGTCTCATCCCCTTTAGCGTCCCATATGGACAACAGATATCTCCCTTTAAATAAGAGTGCCCACTTGCAAACTAGAGGCCAGATATGCGTGTCACCTCTGTTAGTTAAACAAAAACAACCCATCCTCAGCCCAGGGTCATGCAAACACAGGGTGTTACAGTACCTCTCTAATGCATTACCTGGGTGTTACAGTACCTCTCTAATGCATTAGTTGGCGGTTACAATTCCGCTCTAAAACAAATATTCACATAATATCTTCACATAAATGTGTACACAATAAATGCTTAAAGAATTCAAAACTGTGAAAACTTAAAAGTACTATCCGATTTATGTATTTTGGTGTATGGGAATAATTTGAATGCTGTTTTAAGTGTTTACTATCAATGCAATTATTTTCTTCTAGGAGTTATGTAGTTCTGGGAAGATGTTTAAATGTGTTTTCAATACATGTCAACCATCCAGCATATCTAGAATTAATTGCAAACATGCTTTAAATGTGATTTTTAAATCATGCCAACAGTTCATGTGTTTGAATGGGATGATTGCATTAACAGCACACTTTTTCATTGCAAATGTGTTGTAGTGAAGCTACGACTTTGATAAGGGCTCTCTAGGACATTGACTTTGTTACTATCAAGCCACCTTAATGTAGCTTTGGTCTTTTCCATTGGTCATTGTCCTGCTGAAAATGGAATTAGCAGACTGAAACTGGTTATACTGTAAGATCCGGTACTTTGCTCCATTCATTTCCCATCCAATTGTAACAAGCCTCCTTGTCCCTGCTGATGAAAAACATTCCCGTAGCAAGTTACATAAACTGTTGTACTTGGTTTTTTGCATCAGCCTCCAAAAATTGATTTCAAACACAGACGCAGAGCCGCGCGCACACACACACACACACACACACACACACACACACTGACTTTGACTAACCTAACCTTTTACAGATTCAATGAAATGAAAGAAAGTAGCAATTTCAATATAAATGTGAATATAAATAAAAAAATACGGTATGCTTTTATGTTGTATTTCTTTCTGTCACAATACTGAGTCACACTATGGTGCCTGTGCTGAGCTTCCCAAACAACCAGGTGGTGTGGTTGAGACTGCTGTTGTCCCAGTGAACAGGAAGGTTATGCAATATAACAGAAATTACCAGCCAAATAGCCTGTGCAATCGGAGCGGAATAATTTTTCTCTGTATAGAGAGACAGCGAATAGAGTATAGTCATCCCCAAGGTCTTTAACTTTGTTCAATTTGAACAGAGCTGGTTCTTACTCTGGACATAGATCACATAGATTATGTTTTTAGACAGTCATGTTTTATTCCTGATTTATCGTTGGCCATTACCATACCTTTTCATTTAGGCTCAATTATATTGGCTGCCCTTTGTTTCATTGTTACATTTACTTCTTGTTGCAGATTTAATGCTGCCACTACATTGTCTCCACTCCCTCCCTGCCATGAATCAATTATTGATATTCCAATACAAGACGACAGGTTCTGCGCTGGTGTTCGGATAATGGTGCCAACCCTCGGTCCTGTAACGAGTGCTGTGTGGATTCAGTCCAAGGCAGCACCACTCACATTACTTAATGTTCCTGTGGAACTCTTGTCAAGGTTGTCTGGAGTTATTTTGCATTGTGGTTGCATGCCCTCTTCTCCCTGACAGGCATCAGGCATTTATCAATACGCATCACTGCCGCCTCAAGTAATTC
Organism: Hiodon tergisus; assembly: GCA_025775045.1. Lineage (NCBI taxonomy): Eukaryota > Metazoa > Chordata > Actinopteri > Hiodontiformes > Hiodontidae > Hiodon > Hiodon tergisus. The sequence continues at coordinate 9,718 of JAOVYW010057184.1, read as the reverse complement.
GGACTCCCAATCTCCAGAAGAGCTGCTTGTTTTCATTCATCGTTATGCTAATGACATTAACTGCAAACCTGCGATTTCTCTCTCCATTTCACCCACGGCGCCGAAAGGGCAAACGCATTCTGCACTTTTTCCAATGCTTTTCACGCGGATGGGTCCCCATCAGGCAGTTACCAACACAAGGGCATCAGTGTCCAGTCTGTTTCACCTCAAAGGGTCTATAAAGGGTGCATTCCCGGCTTGTTGTCTTTAAGTTTAACAAACTGTGAAACTGTGAAATGACACCAGCATGGACAAAAGCCAGAGGAGGCTGAGTAAGATGGAGTAATGATGAGGTAGGGGTAGATGAGAGAGAGGAAAAGAAGGGCTGGTAGGGGGAATCTTTAAACAAGAAAACCGGTCATAAATCAAAGCTCTTAAGTCATAAATCATTTAGTGGTGTATTTGCCGAAGGATAAACACCACGGTCAGCGTTTATTCTGTTCAAAACAATATTGCAGTTTCCCTTCAGGAAATGACACAGAGTTAATCAGTATAGAGCACTTTTGATATTGTTTGTTTGACCTAGTGACACCATGTTAGTGTACGCCTGAGCGTCTGAGTGTGTGAGGGTGGGGATCCTAAGCCCATCTCCACAAACAAAGCAAGCCATATCCACACAAATAAGATTTATGCTTTTTAAAGGATTAAAAATATATAGTGACTGCTTGAGAATTAGGGAGGAGTGTTCAACAGATAAAAAGAGAAGAAAGAAAACATTTAATTTGTATTTATATTGTGCCACTTAACATGTTGTCTTGTGAGCCTAAGAGGGGTATGGTAAATCTGCCTTGTGCTGGCTCTTGGTTTGATGCCAAGAAATCAAATAAATAAACTCAGTGGGATTGAGAAATGCAGCTAACAAGCACTGACACGCTATTTATACTGAGCAGAAGTCTAAAACTTCCATGCACTCCAAACATAGATGTCATGAGCATCAACAATTAACTCAAAGGCGAACTTGACGAAAAAGACTAACATGGACAAGACCGCATAAATTGTACTATTGAATAATGGAAATACTGGTAAAAATGGCTTTTTAAAAAAGTTTTTAAAATAGGTCAGAATTTCTGGCATGTTGATGTTACAGGTGCCATGAAGTATTTTGACTTTAGCAACTTTTTCAAATATTGTTGCTTCAATGCTTTCAGTCATTACACTCTCAAAATTACATTTCTTATATAGACAACACTCTTCACATTCTATGCAAAATAAAAGGTTAAATAGATTATTTTTTAAGTCTGGTTTGCATTAGTATTCAACTTATGATGTAGTCTTATTATAGGAGTAAAAAATTACCATCATAATTTTTTATATCCTCAATCCGTAAAAAGTGATTGTGATTCCAAATAAAATGTGTGAGCTTTCTTGGTGGAGTGAATATTCAAGTATGAGAAACAAGAAGCATTTCTGAAACAACTCTATTTTTTTTTTTTTTTATGAGGTGCGGGTACACAAAATATCAAAGCCTGTGAACATCCCACTGAGCACGGTCTCCTAAATTATCAAAAAGTGGAAGGTGCTTCCTGGCAGATCAGCCATTAATCTGGACTGAGCAGCCAGGCAGAGGACACTGGTAAGCGACCCCAATGAAAACTTCAGATGAGTTTCAGAGTTCAATAACCTGCGTTGCATAAAGGAGAAATTTGCTAAAAATCACATCTCAAAACTCACAAGCAGGTTTTGTTCAGTAGAGACAAAAAAAAAACGTTATCTTTAGGCCTGTCCTGTCTGCTAAAGACCTTTTTAGTATAACAATGACTTAAAGCACTAGTTTAATGCTATTGTGGAATGGCTTAATAAAGATGAAGAGAATGTCTGAATGATGAAGAGAGAGTTGACCAGTAAAACTTTTTTCGTTTTGCCCTTTCATACATTCACTTATTTGATTAATTGGTAAGAGGTACCATTTTATACATATTAATTATTTTTAATTTCAATTGTTTAGTTAAATCATTTTTAAATAAAAGGATGCATATTCTTTAAATTTCAACAAAACTGTCAGCATGATCTTAGCTTGTACCATAAATTAACATTTCTCATTTTAATTTACCAAGGTATACCAAGCAGTGCAAAACCTATTGTTTCAAATTTAATTAGGTAGGAAGATAAATTTTAATTTTTCCCATGTTATGTTTTAACGAGCCAAGGTGCAGCGATATAGCCTCTAGGTGTTAAAGGAGCTTATCCAGAGGAACAAATCTTTCCAGGGTACACGCATGCACTGCGCTCACCCCACAGTCTCAGAAGACTGAAACAGACCTCTAAGTCCCGCAGCACATCTCCCTGATGAGGCAGAGCTTCTCTCTACGGGAGGTGGAACTAGCTTGAATGATGGTTAGTGGAGGAATTTAACTGACAGGGAAAACTCACAGCTCATTAAGGACCAAATCTACTAATCCACAAATTCACCCAGACACGTACAAGCTATTCATGCCGGAGTATGTGCTTCCGCCCACTCCCCTTTGTTAATGATTTTTTTCTCTTAGCTCCATGATGACATGACCTTAGACACCATTTATAAACATCTAAGCATCAGTAAGTGGAGTTGTCTTGGTGCCTCAACGGTAATCCCGCTTTCAAAGTCACTGAGCCATGCTAGTCACAATTGTGGGCAACTAGGCCTGTCCACCATTTTTATACCCCATGCCTCCATGCATACTGGGGCGTTATCACAGGATGAGCCATACCTGGATGGCAGGCTTTGCATACACTTGTTGTCCCTCATTCACCCAGGCGTTTCCACTGTTTAGTCCACCACCTGTACATACTAGTACACAAAGTGATTAGAAAATGTATATGAATATACATTTGTGATCTGTTTAGGGGTGAAATTGGCTGGGGGAAGACAAGCCTTGTCTTTATTGATAAATGGTCATGGACTGCACCTGGCTGTTTGTTCTTACACCAGCTCTGTAATTACCCTGTAGGTTAATCACCTGCACCTTTCTTCTGTTGCTCTCTGACCTCCAGACTAGCAGGTTTTGACACGACAGACACATCCTTCAAGACATATCCTCTGATAAGTATTTTTTTATATCCCCCACACCATCTCAAGACCTCTCTGGAACTAATATTGTCAACCCTTCAAATCATCAGTTATCTATACAGCTTTACTTTACTTTCTACCATGTGCTTGTGGCTCTTTATCATGTTGCTGATGAAGACGGAACCACTATTCACTGACAGGTCTACCTTTACACCCCACCCCACACTGACTGGGAGCTGAGCAGGTCTATTTCTGTTGCATCCCACCCAACCCTGGCTGGAAGCTGAGCAGGTCTACCTCTGCAGGATCCACCCAACAATGACTGGAAGCAGAGCAGGTCTATCTCTGCTGCACGCACCCAACCCTGGCTGGAAGCAGAGCAGGTCTACCTCTGCAGCACCCACGTGTGGTCACTCAAGACCGAACTTCTTAGAATCATAATCCTCAAATTTCTATTTGTCCACCATTTTCCCCAACATGTGTTGAATGTAGTTATACACATATATAGTTATAAAATAGCTTCCTGGGCTTGTAAAATATTGACCTCCAATAATTATCTTTATGCAATTGATATGAGCCCAATATTTTATTATTTTATTAGAAAATACTGCAAATGGCTTCATAATGCTAAGCATGCAGAGTCAACGTTAAAGTTTTTAAGGGAAAAACTGAAATTCTTGCAGCATAAAAAGTAGATCGATTTTACTGATAAGCGCTAATGCCTATTTAAACGTCTGGGAGTTTCTCATATAAAGAAAGTTAGTCGGGAGAAGAGCACTATACCGGTATGATCTTGTCTGCCACTGTAGAAGGACACATCACACAGCATGAACAGTACCCGAGAAACACAGCAGGCACATAACAAAGCTGCACAGATGCTCCCTTGACCTTCGGACAACGGAAAAGGAATTAACCGCTGCTAAAACACGCAGAAACGCAATCAGCTTAATAAAAAAATAAAAAAGTAAAAAACATTGACAAGAAATCTGTTGTTACCAGCAGGCTGCATTTGCTAGTGTCCATGGCCTTGCAAGAAACACACTTGCCAGGTCATGTTTTCAAAGCACTTCTGTTTGGTTAGCACAGTGCTCCATGCTGGCTTAAGACTGAGTGAGCTGTCTGTTGACTGGGGGACACAACAGTATAATCCACTCCTGGTACACCAGCAGTATCATGGCTCTCTGGGGATGGAGCTTAAAGGGATCCTTGCACGAAGAGCAGCCAAGGACAGGCCACAGATGGTCCAGGCCAGAGAAGCCAAAGATAAGGAATAGAACAGGCCAGTTCAATAGAGTTTCATGATCTGCTTACATTAACTTTAATGTATTAAAGTAAAACAATTAAAAATGAGATGATAATATAGTATATAAGTTTCAAAACAGATTCAATGATACGGCAAAAGTGACAAATCTGTGAGACGCCACAACCATCTTGTTTACAGATAAAAACCTGCTCATCCGCCTGGAGAGACAAAGCTGTGTGTAATGATGCAGTGGTTGGTGGCTGCTAGCCCAGTGGGCCGCCTACCAGCTGGAGGTGAGGTATCCACCCAGCACAACTAATGATGATGCTGGTTTACCTTCCAGGTTTCTGTGTGTAGCAGGTGAGGGGCAACCACAAGTCTCCTGCACAGATGAGGGAGGGTCTATTCTTTGTTGACCTAGACGATGAAGTGCCACCAGTGGGGCGATTTCATTTGGCAGGTTCCTGACCAGATAACTGAAGAACGTAAGTAAAACCTGAATTAATTGAAACCAAAATTTAATTATGGATGCAGAGCAAGGGGCTGGGGTACTTTTTTGTCTCTACTTGCTCTGTCACCAGGAAGGGCACCGGCTTGAGACATCTGAGCGGTTAGAACTGGAGGATTGAATTGTGTTAAATTGGTGGTCAGTGATTGTGAGATAATTGTATTAAATTTTCCCCAAAGTGAGTGTGGGCCTGGTTCAGAAAAAAACTGGATTATGACTAGATTTATTCTCACTGCTATTATATCAGGCTATGGCACTCAGAGCCTGTCATAACAAACTCTGAGGAGCGTTGATGGCACTCAGGAAAGTATATAATGCCAACATGTACATGCATGGAATGGGCATAGAGGTGGAGAGTTACACAAATCTTAGCTCTGTTTACCCTTTCATCTCCATCTCCCTCTACAGTAACCCAGTATCCATCGTGATGGCAGCGGGCTCAGTTCTGAACCACATAGGAAGCTTTTCCGAAAACAAAAAACTAAACAAAACAGAATGCATATATACTGTGTCACCTTACAACCACCTGCTGTTTGTGCTGAAGCACCTGCTGTGTGACCTAATGCTCAACTTTCACCTTATAACTCCACTTCTGTTGTGCACATGAAAATAGATTTTTATTTAATGCGGATAAAATCTGATGAACATGAATATGTTTCCAGTTAATGTAGAATTAAGACATTTTTGGGATGCATGGTTGGTGCCACTCTCCTTGTTTACACTCATTATTCAATGATTATTTCACTTTCCTAATGTTATGGTGCCATAAAGTCTCCAACCAGCATGTGTTCCAGGCAAATCCCATGCACGATATCCTATGCAGATGCCAGGAAGGTCAATTACACATAGAACATGTAACACCCCACATCGATCCTGCTCATATCTGTGTGGGATGCCTATAGTGTAGTCAGTGAAACTCAATCGGCCACACGTAGCATCCCAATCCGCATTACAACATTAGAGTCAGAGATAGGATGACTCGGTGTTGGCTGTGTCTTAATAGCGCAATAGCAAGAAGAGGAGTGGCATTCCCATTTCAGTGTATGTCCACATTAATTTAAGCAAGTGTTTTTAGTGACTGCATGTAGTGACCTGTTTTAAATATTAAAGCAGTTTCAGTCCTGGTCTTAGGGAACCCCTGTGCAAGTGTTTTTCATTTATTTATTTAATCAAGCTTTTATAGACCTGAATTTATAAAGCTCTTCATCTTTTTATGCCATCTTTGATCATCTTTAGAGAGTTCCGCAGCAGATTTTTAAATGTTAAGCACATTTTCAAATATGAAATGCTAATTGTTAATACAAGATACCTTGGTTGTTTGATTTAATCTAAAAAAAAAAAAAAAAAAATCTAGAAAATCTTAATAATTAGATAATTAATCTTCACTTACCGTCGACTGAAATACAAATTTTAATTTCAAACTTCTTCAAAAGGCACAGATTAACAAAAATGATTGAAACATCTTCACTTTCATCTTTGCTCTGACACAGGGCTGTCCATGTCAATTTCCAGGGAGCTCCGTGTCCGTTGGTTTTTGTAGTTACCTTTCAATTAGCAGCTAATTTAGCTAGTTGGTACCAGGGGTTGTGGATCACAGGCTAATGATTTACTTATATTTGTTAATTAAGCGGTAACCACAAAAACAAGCAGATAATGTGATACATTAGCTCTCCAGGACTGTACGGACAGTTGGACACCACAGTTCTAGTGTGTACAAACCTTAAAAACACATTTCTCAGTCTGGTCTCAGTCGAGCAAACTCCAGCCCTTACTGGCCACATTCAACACTGTTTCACTCTGACACTATCTAAAATACCCCGAGCATCACTCATTTTGAGAATCCTTTAGGTCGCTATGTTTCACCTTTGCCTGGTCCTCATAATGCCATATAAATGACAACATTAAGAATTCAGCACTGAATTAATAGACATTGATTTCCCATTTGCAGTGCAGATCTGACATTGAATGTAGAAGCAGCATGTTTTCAAGGCAATACTGGGCCACATGGAGCCACACGTGCTCCAGCCGAGAGCTCCAGTGGCGCAATCGGTTAGCGCGTGGTACTTATAAGACAGTACAGAGCAGGGCAATGCCGAGGTTGTGAGTTCGAGCCTCACCTGGAGCAAGTGTTTTAAAATAAATCAGTACCTTTAAGTGGTTACAATTCTCTCTGATTCAAAAAGGCAACTCGACAAATTAGTTAATGTACAGTAGTCCATAAGCTGCAATACAGCACTGCTATTTAAAAGAGGAACGTATCCTGTTGAAGGTTAGTAGTACTGAGATATCACCACTGGGTGACAGTATATCACTTGAAGTGTTCCATTTGAGCACATTTTTATTTGTTCTCCTAAGGAATAGTACTGCTCTCCAATCTGTCCAAAAAGGTTTCTTATAGCCTGAAATCTGTCGAAACGCCGACCAACTTTGTGGGAATATATAGAAACAGGTTCAAATTATTGCCTCATTGCCAAATAGATCGGTAAATGTAAAATATTTCACGATCAAAGAGTAAATAAACTCTAGGCATGACTCAGTGGTAGTTTGATCCCACACCTGGGTAGGAATTTTATTTTTATTAAACTATTTGTTTTCTATGGCCCTTCATGCATACGGAGACGACTCATCTGTCAGCCAATGTGACAAATAACAGTGGTTGATAGGACCAAGTATGAGCATTGTTTCATCGTTACAGGTCAAGTCTGCGATTTGGTTTCCTAATATTCTTAGGAGATGTCTGGAAATGGCTTCCAGTTAGAAGTGCAGGTTTAGCAAATTTGGCACACATGCTAGACACTAAAATAAAATATATTTATTTCTCTATAGGTCACTGTGTCTCTTTTCTTAACCCTAAGCAGTCCTTAATTCATTTTTCGAAAGTGGGCACTAATGAAAATGAAGCCAGCCAAGTAAGAATGCTAAAATGTGTAATTGTGGGCACTGATGCCTCAGAGTAAACTTAAAGGTCCACATGGTTTTTTTTTTCCTAGTAAAGAAGAAACATTTAAAATGTACTCAGTTCTAAAATAATCTAAAAGACAGACCAGTGGGGAGTACTAGTCAGACATTTACCCTTCACTTTAGCCATACATTTCAAGTAATATTATATCATTTTCCCACACAGCATTGAAAACTTCTGATAATCATGGCTCTGAATCTCCTCTCTTCTCTATCACCGAGAGATGAACGTCAGAATCACCCATACACTCAATTTCAAGACAGTTGTGATTTGCACCCGGGCTCTTACCAGGTTCCACTTTTCAAGTAATGTGATACCCAAGAGAAATGAGGTGCTTATCTGGAAGATGGGCTTCCTCTTATAGGGCCAGCCCGCCCACAGCAGCAGACCTAGTGGCTGTCAGTACTATAAGCAGGCAAGGGGACTACTTAAATCTATGCTGACTCTGAGGAAACATAACGCGATTATTATCATATTTGTATTGTAAGATTTATGATTATCTTGTGTTGTTTTGACATAAAATTTAAATGAACTGAAAGCACAGGCTGTGCTCTGCATACTTTACAAATTCAACTTTTTTAGGGAATAGCTAAGAACAAACTTCATTTTGGATATCATAAAGATTGGTAGTAAAAATGGTGATACTATTTATATAGGTACTGCAGCATTTGTCTTCATTCCAGGCTATTTCTTCTCAGAATATGAAAGCTTACTTATCGATAACAAGATTCATTGTTTTTGTGATTGACCCAGGGGCAGCCGGCACCAGACATTGAGGGCGGTGCCACCATGGACTGTGTCTGCAACCTCCTGTGTGACAGGTGTGTGCATTTTCTTTATCACCACGGTTACAGCAGAGAAGTCATGCAGATAGGGGCCCCTCAGTACAAATCTAGGAACATCCATATTAAACAAGTTCACTAGGACTGTCAGTAAATGAATAAACACATTAAGGCCTTGCCCAAGATGTTTGCTACCTAGCAACACTGAGAATATTCGTTACCTTGGTAATGGTTTTTCCTTTAATTTGTGAGAATTGCCACAGGGAGAAAATGAGCAAGTAGGTGAAACTTGGGAAGTTCTTATTTGGCAATCAAACTGCATATCAAGCAATGTCTGCAGTATGCTAGCTCGTGTATCAAACGGCATGTAGCAGGGGTCGCGATAATGCAACATTCACACGGATGACTCTGAACAATGTTTATTGTGTTTATTACAGGATAGCTAGAGGTTTTTTTTTCATTTTAAAAATGTGAACTAACTTTATCAACTTAATATCTATCTTAAATAGCTATCAACTACAATAGCGTGGACGGTTGAATTATGGCAATGAGTAGTTAATTGAATGGCTTGAGTGCTTAGCTGGTACCAAAATCTGCCGCCGAGGAGCAGTATCGAGGCCATCTGGGTCAGAGAACCAAAAGTCAGCCACTGAAATGTAATAGTTCAGTTTTTTAATTATTAGAGATGCTGTTACCCAAAGTGTTACCCAAAAAAGCCAGTTAGCTAAGAGTAGTAGTCTAACATATTAAATCTTGCAACATTTAGCAAGTTTGTATTTGCCTCCATCCATGTGGGAGAAAGGATCCTTTAATTACCTGAATGTAAAAACAATGAAGTTGTTGGCAAACTAACATCTTGAGGTGGAGAACAGTGTTCCTATGTGGTATTCCTAAGATGGCAGTACGAGGAATGGCAATTGCAGTTGAGGTATGGATTCCTGGTGATCCTCTTAGCTCTCTCTTCCATTGGAGCAATGTTACTATAGACCTGGCAGTTAGTAGTGGCCCTTCATACACATTTAAAATAACAGTCTATGAGCTTAGCCACATTGTGAGAATTGCCACAGGGAGAAAAGGAGCAAGTAGGTGAAACTTGGGAAGTTCTTATTTGGCAATCCGGTTACATGGGGTACCACAAGGTTCGGTGTTAGGCCCCCTTCTATTCTCTTTGTATATGCTACCGCTTGGTGATATCATCCGT
>JAOVYW010057173.1:6850-22957 GCA_025775045.1 Hiodon tergisus | reverse complement strand
CTGGGATTGATTCTGTTTTGGAGTTGGACGCTCTCCCAATTCAGATAATTATTTTTAGAATATATATTTATTATTTTGGGGCTAAATGGGGCCACCATGAATGTTCAAAGTTTCAGCATAGTCCATTTAAAAAGTGTGTTTAAAATGCTCAAGGTATAATGATAAGCAGGTAATTTAAATTGGTAATTACACAATCACATTAGTCATTTGAAAAACATCAGTCTCCGGTTGGACCTTGCGTTTGCGATTTAAACTGCATTTTTATATGTGAGGTTTTTCTTTTTTGCTGCTATGATTGTTAATCAAATGAAGTGGCAGAGGTGCCTTTCTTCTGTTTTGTTCAGAAGGGATGTCTAGAGTTGAGTAATCTTGTTGTCGTCAAACAGAGAGGAAGAATCCTCTGGATGAGCAGGTGGCCCAGGCTGTCAAGGAGAAATTCACTAAGCTCATGGACGGTTACCCAGAGTTCTCCTGCTGCGGGAGCAGTGTGGTGGCTTTTGTCACTCAGTCATGTGAGTTTCTCAGTTTCACCTGTTACCGGTCTAGACCAGCTGCTTGCCTTCATGGGGTGGGAGCAGTAGCCCTGCGTTGTAAATGCGCCTGGAAATTTCAGTGGCTCTTGCTCAGTGCTATCTGATGATGAACCGTGGAATCTTGGCTCCTCTAGCATCAGGGCTCGAAGTGGTTGCCATTGGAACCGGGGATTTCAACACAAAAGAGAAGGTTGCCCCAAGTGGGCGGCTCCTTCACGACTCCCATGCCGTCGTTACTGCAAGGCGATCTCTGTTGAGGTACGTAGAAGTGACCTTCTTACTGCAGTGGATAGTGCCGTTTTGCTAGTTCAGCTGTAAAATTCCCCATGCATTTCTGTTGTCCATGAAATGTAGTTTCATACGGTAACAGCCCAACTGGATCCTAAATCTTAAATATTTTTAAACCTTAAATTTCTACGTATTTGTATCATTTATAATAGTATCTCATTTGCAAATCAAAGTGGTCAGGGCCAGTCTGACTGTGCGTCATCTTGGGGAGTTTCTTTATGCCGTTCATAAAGAACTGGGATGGACTCTGGTCCTCATGGGCTGCAGAGTCTGCTGTGCAGCTCCCTGTCAGTTTGCATCCGGTCTACACCTGGAAAAACCAGGTGAGATCATTTAAAATTCAGATAGTTAAACAACAAAGTTGAAGTGGAAGAAGGACCAGCAGGCTTTGCGGCCCAGGGGGCCTGGCGTTGGAGATCTGGATTGCCTATCCCATTCGTACACAGAATTTAGGTTTTGGGTAAATTCTCTCTCTTTTTCTCTCAGTCCTCCAGTTATAGTTCCAGCACTCATCTACCGTGCTTTGCTGTAAGTATTTAATCCCCCTGGATGTTTTCACATTTTGTAGGGTTACAACTAGAATTAAATTGGATTTTATTGGGATTTTTACCATTTGTATTACATAGCATCACTTCAAAGGTACAACATTTTTAAAAATTGTGACACAAAAGTTAATTAAAAGAAAACGCACAAAAAAAAACATCCCTATTGCTATGAAACCCCTAATAAGCTCTGGTGCAGCCAGTTGCCAGAAGTCTCATAAGTTGAATGGAGTCCACGTATGTAAGTGTCACATGATCTCAAAATAAATACACCTGTTTCTGGAAGACCCCAGAGTTTGTTAGAGAGCATATGCAAACATCATGAAGTATGAAGACCAAATAGCTTCCAAAACAAGTCTGGGATAAAGTTCTGGAGAAGCACCAATCAGGGTTGGGTTATAAAACAATATCCCTAACTTTGAACATCCCGCAGGGCACCATTAAATCCATTATTAAAAAATGAAAAGAATATGGCAAAACCGCGATTCTGCCTAGAGAAGACCACCAAAATTCAGTGACTGGCTAAGGAGGTCATTAGTCAGAGAAGCAACCAGGAGATCTGCTGCTGAGATAGGAGAAACCGTCCATGGGACACTATAACCCTGGCGTTCAACAAAGCTGGGCTTCACGGATGCGTGGTGAGAAGAATGCCATTCGCTGAACAAAACCCATAGAGAAAAAAAAATTATCTGGTCTGATGAGACCAAAATTGAACCTTTCGGTGCAAAACCATCACCTTGAGAATCCCCCCCCCATGGGGAAGCAGGGTGGTGTATCATGTTGAGGAGTTGCTTTTCAGTAGCAGGGACTTGGTCAGGATTTGGGGGGTAAGTAGAGCCAAGTACAGGGCAATTCTGGAGGAAAATTTCAGACTGGGGCAGAATATTAACCTTAAACATAAAGCCAACGCTACACTGGAGTCAAAAGCCAGACCTCAATCTGTGGAAAGACTTTAAAGTTGCTTTTCACCAACGTTCCCCATCCAACCTGATCCAAAATTGCAGGACCCAGATGTACATAGCTGGTAGAGACTTACCCCAAAAGACTCACAGCTGTAATTGTAGCCATAAGGGGGTTTTACCAATGTTTTGATTTAGGGGGGTGAATACTTATGTAGCCAACATAAGTAGTTTTTTATTTACAATAAAAAATATGTTGTACCTTCAAAGTGTTAGGTATTTTATGTAAAACAAATGGTAAAAATCTAATTTAATTCCAAGTTGTGACACCACAAAATGTGGAAAAATCCAAGAGGGGTGAATACTTATGCAAGGCACTGTATTTATTTTATCTAATACAAAGTCATTACAATTGTGTTCATTTAATTTTTTTGGAGGCGTACATTTTTATCAAGGGTTAAATTACTTTTTACTTTTTTTTCAACAGTTGTATTACTATTACTTTTTTCCAGTCACTACAGAAATATTTTTGGAGATGTTAAACGAGACTATCCTATTGTAGATTATCCTGCAGCTTTGCATAAAGCCATCGGAATCGAATCCTAACATTTGAAGAGTACTGAAATCTGTCTTTTTTTTGACTGAAAAGGTGCCTTGGCCCAGCTCCTCCTGTCTGTTTTAGGGCATGCTTTGTGGTCCCTGCAGGTACCTGTACAGACACCTTTTGCTGTTCTTCAGTAAGAACCGCACCCTTGTGGAGAAGTCTATATTTCAGCAGAACGAGACATCTAAGCTGCTGAGTCTTAAGAAAAACACCTCCATCCACCTGTACATGAACCAACTGCCCAAAGGAGCTGCTCAGATCCCCTCACAGCTGTAAGCGGCCCGCCAAGCGGCAGGCGTAAACGGGTCTCTTCCTGTGACTTCCTGTCCTTTTCCTTCCAACACTGCTTCACTGTCCCGGAAAGGGCAGTGATTTCCCTGATATGCAAATGATGGGGGCGGCCCGCCCCCACCACCCCCTTTTCATGTATGTATCAGAAAGCCCAGCTGTCAAGTCAGAAATGTAAACCCAGATCTCTTGAGTATTGAAATGTTTATTTAGGCTGAGAGATCTAAGATTGGAGCAGATTGTGAAAATAAACATGTAAACCTGTTTTACACGTCAGGTCATCTTGCAAATCGTCTTAACTCTGGGCGGCGTTTTTCAGATTCCACGCTTACATTTGGTATGCCTGCAGGCGCTTCAATCCCCACTCCATGTCCGCCTGGGAGGTTAACAACCAGATCGGCCTGCACTTGGCCATGGAGGGAAAGGTCTTCTCCGTCTTTTCCACGTTTGACCAGGCGGCTTCCAAGGTGGTGAGCATGTCGGCCAGTGACAAGCTCACCCAGTGGCAGGCCCTTGGCTTCCAGGGAGCACTTCTCGGTCACTTCTTGGAGCCTATCTACGTCAGCAGCATCCTAGTAGGCAAGTCAGACCATGGATCATTGGACCTTTGGTCCTAGTGAGATCCGTTTTAGGTGTATTGTAATTCTTGATATCTACTAATCAACTGATGGTAATCACCTTTAATAAACAAATAACCAAAAGTTCAGGGCATCGGGGCAAAAAAAGAAAAAAAGGTGTATCCAGCCCATAGAAAATTTAAGGTGAGCTGCGTTGTGGCTCCTTACTGTTACATTTTATTGTATACCTAAGTGTCGTGATATCTGTAGGTATTATGAGAATCTTATCCACAACTATTTTCATTTCCTCTGATAAACTAGTGTTTTTTTAAGCAGTGAATGGTGCATTCCAGGGGAGGGCTCCTGTCGAGATTTGAGAGGGCTGGAGATTGCGGTGAACCAGCGCGTGGACGGCATCACCGCAAGGCTGCCCTTGTATTACTGCGCCCACCGCTCTCACATGGGCCTGGTGTCGGCTGTATGCCCCCAAGCCCTTTACTCCCAGCGTCGCCTCAGCATCAACTGGAGCCAGGGGGACGTCTCTCTGGAGACGGTGGAGGGGCTGGTGGGAAAGTCCAGTGAGGAGTGGGTTGTTCGCCGATAGCATTGATATTCACAACCGTACAGACAGAGATGGGTGATGATGGCTTTTTTTCCATTTCAGTAAACCACTGCTGAGTTTGAAATGTGCTGAAAACCTTTTCCATGCGTATCGCAGTCGCCCTCTGAATCACGCTCTTTATTGACTAATCCAGTTCATTAAAAAGGGAAAGGCCACTGAGTCTACTATAGCTACTCTACACATCTTTGTATGGTTTACCCTTGTCTGGAAAAAATGCTCAGCTTTGGGTGTTTTTTATTAACCGTTTAGAAAATGTGACGTTATTGCTAATCTACAATGAGTTGATGTTACAATATTTGTCAAAATGGTTGATGTTAATTTTTTTTTTTAAATTTTTTCCGTCAGTGCTTGAAACCAGGAAGACAAAACTATATTTCCGCCTGGGGATAAAGTACCTATCTGTTTATATATTCAAAAATTCTGCACAACATATTGACACGTTTTGATACATTGAGTACTCAGTTTTTAAAATAAAATGTTCACATTAGGTATTTTTACATGGAATCTTCCAACTTAATTATCTTCGTAATTCAAAGATACACAATTTTTTTTAACGCTATAAAAATGATAGTCAAAACGACACTTTTGGGGACCAACATCAGGCATTAATGCCTGAATGGTTCGTGCATGATGTGGGCTTTGGCGGGGCGTTTGATTGATCTGTGTAATTTCAGCTCTCCGTTTAAGAGTAGTCCCGCCTTAGCAAGTCGCCTCTGCAAAGCAGCCATGTTGAGTCGCTTCAACCTGGTGTCAAAGGCGGCTGAAAGAGAGGACCTCCTTGGAGCAGTGTCTTACAGGGAGGCGAAGGTAACCGTCCCCATACGCTTTGGCTTGTCTGAGATTTTTATTTTAGAAGTTGGGCTATTAGTACTTCACTATTGATGCTTAAACAAATTTTTGCAACCGGTTGTATTTGCTGATCATGCTTATAAAAGCATAGACTACATCAGTAGTTTTTTTTTTTTTTTTGGTGGGGATTGAAGCATGTAGCTTGGGCTAATAATGAACTTTAAAAAAAAAAAAAAAAAGTTATGATTTTTTTTATTTTTTGAAGATGATGTCAAGGTCCTACCAAGAAGCGAAGAATGTGCTGAAGTCCTACCTTGCCCAAAAAGGTTATGGGTCCTGGGTTGTGAAGCCCCCCATCAGCGACCACTTCAGTATGTGAGGATGCAGAAGTCTGATCCCTCAAACCCTTGGCAAATCTGTTAGTTAAAGCATAGGCAGCAACACAGATGGGAGCTTGATATCTCTCTCTGTCACTTATTCGGTTAATCCCGCCTTTTTAGATGGAAACTACGCAAAACTAATGACGCGTAACCTCTGTAGCGAGTTGGATAGCGTTAAAATCGATTTACCACAACGTTTTGTTCATGTGCCAGATGCCGTTTATGGAGTATTTAACACATAATATTGTGTTCCAGCAGCCTTTGCTAAACGTTCAGTTCTTGTGTTAAGCATTGTGAAAGTAATGCTTTTAAGTTCTCTAGTCTTTTGTTTAATACTCAAAATAAACGGTGCAAACTTTTGTTAAGCAAGAATATAGATTAGTGTGAATAAAAGTACAGATTTTTGCATGTAATCTGTGTGCATTTTTGTGTAGTTTGTTTATTGAAATGACACCAAGTTTTATGTTCATACCGCAAGTTTGAGATTGTCCTGTGTGATCTCTGGCTTTCTGAGCAGTTTCCTGCTGAGCAGCAAAAACCCAAAAGTTCTGTAGTGTCAAGTCCCTGACCAAAAGTGCAACCGTCCTTTCGGGATCGAGTCCTATCAGTTCAGCTGGAAAACCTGCTGTGGCAGTCGGTGGCTGCACAAAAGACAAGTCCGTGGTTGTCATCCTGCAGTATTTATCATCTATACATCGCCACCTGACGACATTATTTTCGTGTGAATATTGGCCTGCCAGGCAAGTCTTGCATAGAAATGTTTTTGTGTTTTTTACTTTCTCTTCTTCTGGAGTGGAATGGTGCGCGTCACCGTGTGTATTTGGTACGGCGTAAAGAAGTCTGTTTTCCTTTACTGACCGCCGTGCCCCTGCGGAGATGCTGAAAATATCTCTCTGGCTTTGAAGTTTCTTGTTTCAGTAAACATACAGGAAGTGTTTTTTGGTTTCCTGCGCAGGTTCTCGCTTTTAGTTAACGATGCACAATTTCACTTACCCTCTGTCCTTGGGAGCTGTTGAAACGTGCATGCATTTTTAGATCAGTGTCAAATTGCCAAAGATTCCCTAGGAAGGGGCCCACACGTCCAGCTGGATACTTGAGGATTAGCGCTCTTCTTCATGTATGTACTGCTTTGGGGGTCGTCTTCTGGTCTTCGATAAGGTCAATGGCAAGATTGCACCACTTTCTGTTGACCTCGTACTGATGTGCAATTGGTGCCAGACGTATTGACTAATACTTTGTCGTGCAGTAAGATAATTATATTTCTTTTTGTGCAAATGTAAAAAGAATATGGAGTCCTTCATTCAATGGATGAAATGGCTTTCAGAAAGCCCAAATCTCATTAATATTGCCGCTAATTAAGAGTGTCTATTTTTTATTTATTTATAGATGTATAAATATAAAATTGGTTCCAGCTACCTTGAAAGGTACGGGAAGAGGCATAGATGGGTAGTTTATTACAAAATGATTTAAAAGTCTTCCTCGAAGAATTTTGGTGGTTTTAAGGTCCCAGAAGTCACGGTTACTCCACCTATGTGCAAGTGTCACTTGCTCTCAATATAAATACACCGGTTTCTGGATGGCCCCAGAGTTTGTGTTCGAGAGAGGGTGGTGTATCATGTTGTGGGGATGCTTTTCAGGAGCAGGGACTGGGAAACTGGTCAGGATTGATGGAGCCCAGATACATGGAAATTCTGGAGGAAAAGCTGTTTCTGAAGGTTCACCTTCCAGTATGATAATGACCTTAAACGTACAGCCAAAGCTACACTGGAGTCAAAGCCCAGATCTCAATCCGATTGAGAATCTGTGGATCTGTTCACCAGCGGTCCCCACCAACGGTCCCCATCAAACCAGACAGAGCTTGAGCAATTTTGCCTGGAAGAATGGTCAAAAATTCCAGGACCCAGATGTGCAAAGCTCGCAGAAACAAAGTATTGACTCGGGGTGAATACTTATGTAACCAACAAATTTAATTTTTTTTATGCTACCTTCAGTTTCAGGTATTTTGTGTAAAACAAATGGTAAAAATCCAAATGTGTGGAAACGTCCAAGCGGGGTGAATACTTATGCAAGGCACTGTATATAATGTTCAACATACTTTTTATAAAAGTTCATGTAATTAAGCCCACTAGTCATTTTGAAGAAATGTTTTTATTGGAGTTAAAGCTATAAAAAAAACCATTTAAATTCAGTTGTTTCATTTGAATTATGAGCATTATAAATTCCTACCGTTAGACGTTCAGAACAGAAAAGCATTTTACAACTAATTTAAAACTGTCTCTATAAAGCAAGATTCTTACTCTCCCTTTGTACTTCTGCTGTATACTCACTCTTCAAAAAAAGAAGCTCTTCATTTCTCTTCCCAAATATAGAAAAATGAGATTAACTGATTATGTATAGTAGCCCTTGGAACGCAGACATTTCCTGAGTGTGTGTTATAGAATCTGAATAGTGAAAGTGACATTTAGTGTTTGATCCTTGGCTAATTTCCTGTTCGCTTTTGGTGGGCCGTAGCTAGAAACCGACCACAAAATAAACCGTCGCAGACACGGTTGATGTACTTGTAATTTTTATTTTATTTTTTATATTATAATGTTATTTAAATCCAGCCTTTGAAGTGGCGTATTTCATAGCATTACTGGAAGATAACTTCATGGTTTATGTTTATTTCAGTGAGCGGTAATAGAAGCCTTCTAACTTTCGTGTTTCGTTGTGGAAGCTCACACAGAACTGCTTTTACTCTTGGGCAAGGCAGAAACAGATTTATGACGGAGTAAATAAATGAAGTAAACGGCTGTACATTTTTACGCACATTTAATGTTTAGTTCCACCACAACTCTTAATTGTAATTGTTTTTTGGATTATTAATGATCTCACCTGGGTATCTTCAGGTGTATGTCAGATGCTAACTGAAACCTTGATCAAAAGCCTAAGCATGCTAAGATTTTATTTTATTTTATTGCTGGCCAGAGTTGGTCATCCCATGTTATATTAGATATAGTAGATTCTTTTCTTGGAAAATGAAATAGGTAAACACATTTTGAATTCAGAACAATTATTTATTAAAATTGCTATAATTGTCACCATTACATAAATAAATTGAAATAAATAGAAAATTAAATAAATAAATAGACAAAACAATTGCCTTAAATTAGTTCTTAGAGCTTGTGACGAAATACATTCAAGTAGTAAAAACTGCATACTTCAGTAAAGCGGACCATTTCTGCGCAAAACACATTAAAAAAAGGTTCAAAATATAATTTAAAATGGAGAGTTTTCAATGCATGATAAATAGCCTAGTTAAAAGTACAAAGGAAACAATGTCATACACAACATTTTCAATTTTTATGACTGATAAAAAAGCAATTATTCCTGAGCATCAGTTATTTGTTTGTTTCAAAGATCCACAAACATTTCATTCGATGACATGTCTGTCTACAGCTTTACACAGCATTAAGTGCCGCCTTTTTTTTTTGCTTTCCCCCAATCAGTTCATGCAAGAGAATAGGCCTGCAGTTTGGAGCAATTCAGGTTAGCTGAAAACCAGGAAGTTCATTTTAGAACCGTGATTGGGAGAAAGAAATCCATGGTATATGCTCAACAAAAACCATAATAAATAAATAAAATGCAGACACTTACTGTGTCTTAGTCATGACATTTTTCGCCACCTCTATAAGAGGTGTTGTCGGAGGTCTTACATGAACATGGTTGAAAATGCTTTCTCACTCAAACAATTAATCAACGTTTTAAGGTCTTCCTTGAAGTACTTGTACAACTTTTTGGTATTCGTTTCGCAGGAACAGTCAGTGGGTTCAGAATTAGCCTGGAGGGGCAGAAGAGGAGGTATACAGCTCATTCACATTTATCATCACAAGGTAAACATAGGCATTGGTGCCCAAGAAACTAGCTGATATCACAATGGCGATAAATCATGACTTACCGTTAATTTTCTCAATTCAGCCAAGTATCCAGAGATTATTTGTTGCTTTAAGTGGCCCATACCGTCCGTCTCATGGCATTCACGGTTCACCGTCTGCATTTCCTTTTCAAAGCAACATAAGTCTTCACCAGTGCATGAGTGCTGAAATTGAAATAATGACATTTCAATATTGCAAAAATGTCATCTGGCAATCCTTGACTTTAAAAGTTACAGTAAAAACTAAAAGTTGAGTTCCTTGAAACACAGGAATGTGATGTCTGTGTAAAGTTGATAAGTCTGAAGAAAAGAAAAAAAAAAAAGTGATGCGGTCTTCTCCGCTACGAGAGCCTTTGAGGTCTTTACGTTGTGCAAATTGTTTCCTGTGCATCGCTGAAGGATGCCACTGTGTGCAGCCGTCTGTGTGCAATCCTGAAGTGGTCGCATGCAGTATCTTTTAAATGTTGTTTAACCGTGTGCTCCAGCAGAAGCAGTTCTGTTTGTGGAGTTTTGGTGCTAGTAAATAAATAAATAATTCAAATCCAGTCAGAGAATATGCATATGTTCTCCGTTCACATTTGACCAGGCTTACCTCTGGAGCTTGGCTGTAGAGTTGTGTTTGATTGGACTGAAATGAAGAATAAATGAAGAAACATTACTAAATGGGCATTAACAGAACAGGTAAACCTTTAAACATCAGTGCGGTGTTATACTTACACAATTAATTTTATCCAGTCTGATCAGCAGTTCGCTCACTATAGCTGATATAGAATTAGAATCAGGCTTTGGAAACCCCTGTATATTACTCAAACAACAGAGCAACAAAGAATAGGTAAAAGCATAGATTTTCATGTTTTCTCTGAAAGGTCGAGACTCTTTGCCAAGTTGTTACAGTCGTTATAGTCTTGATTGAGGAGAGTTTGTTCAGTTTCTTCAGTGTGCACTGTATTTATACTCTTGTGTGTGGAAAAAAATTCGGTGGGCTGAGGTAAAAGTTTAGCTATTACCAATTGCATGCAGAGAGACAGAAAACTTGCTGTGTTTTTTTTTCTTCTCCCTTGATGAGTCTTTGGAATTTCTCGCGCTGCTGTAGGATGGTAAAATCCCTCAGGTCTCCCACCTGGCCCAGTTCACATGAGTGAAGTGCTACTTTTTTCCATCCAACTTTACCTCTGGGCAAGCGCTCTTGTGTTCCTGGTGAACAAATGAACAGAGGTTCATTAGTGATCCCCAAACATTTCCTTGTCACACCCCAAAAGCTTTTCTTTCTTTTTTTAAATGATAAATGTGCAGCACTATTGAAAGAGAAAATAAAACAAGAACTTCGCAAACATTATATACTATAACACACAAAAGTAACCAAGTCACAATCCGCGAAAAAGTAAAAAAGTAGAAAAATGAGAGCAAGCTCAGTTTTCACGAGACTGTTAAAATTGTTGTGTCACGTCTCTTTCTTGAGAAGAAAGTTTCTGGGTTTTTTTTGTATTGTCACAGGTTTCTTCTGTAAATAGGTTTCTTCTAGGTTTGATATTATTCTGCTACATTTTTCTAACATGTTTTATGTTTGAAAGGTCATTGTTTCTGTGTTATCACTGTCATTATCATGGTCTATTACTCCAGTTTTTTCCTACTGGCTTACAAACTGGAATTTTGTTGAACTTGCGTAAAGAGGTTTCTCTTGTTATGTTATTTTATCTCTACAATGTGTTATGGTAAAAATACTGACATTAGCGATGCATCACTAGACAAACGATATATAAGACAAAATCGAGAGTTTTCTTATTTGTACCCTGAAGTTGTTCAACAGCATCTTAGTCAGAACTATATCTTATGGGTCCTTTGAGCAGAAAGCAACTAATGACTTGGAGGACCTTTCTGTCAGCGGCCGACAAACCCAGTTCTACTCGCCATCCCTCCTGTAAAGTATTTTTCAAGCTTTGATGGTAGAAACAATTGTGTGGCCACAATTCTGTTTCTGTTTCTTCTGTTTCTGAATGACCTTTGCCTTGCACACTCTGCTCAAGGCAAGATCAGCCTGCTTCTCACCTTACTTTGATAACTGTCCCATAATGTTGAAATGGATGGATTGTGGACTTCTCCAACGCACAGTGGTATGCAAGATCCTTGGTTCCCCGTTTTTCATTAATGAAAGCTCTCTGACTACAGAATGGAACAACGCTGTTCCTCAGCTCTCAACCAATTAAAAAGCACCGATGGTGATGTCACGCTATCTTTGCAGGTGCTTAATGAATTTCTTATTGGCTTCGGCAAAAAAAGAACCTGTGTCTAATGTGAACAAATTAAATTATAGCTCTGCCAGTTGTTGTGTATTGTGTAAATATCAAAATGTTTAAATAAACATTCAAACAATGGTCGGTCAGAAAATAGAGCTTCACCTTTTAGCTGACCATGGGCTACAGTTACATTTGTGGCGACAGGACCCAGGTTGGTACATGGCATTCTGGGAGCGAGCGGTACCAGTGGTTTGTTCTGCCTGCCGTTCAGCCTGGGAGATCCCACCAACGCAGATCAATTTCAAATTATGACACGTTGACACTGTGTGCATTGCTGTGCAAAAGATGCTAGGTCTTTCATTATATAAGTTATAATAAATATATTTTATTTTATATCTCAGTACTCCCAGTACACAGTAAACCACATAAACCATAAACCAACATAAATTCAGTATACAGATAGTAGCTCAGTGGTTTGACCGGTGTCTTCAATTGAACATTTGCTAAGATATCTGTAATAATGAACACATGCCGCATGTGAGGTAAATAAACAGTGTTTCTGTGTCACACACAGGTTTAATTTTCGTTCAGAAACGCAAACAGCCGGGACTCCGGGACTCGCGTCCATCTCAGTAGAAGGCACCACAGTCACTTCAAGTCGTATGATCCATGAATCTTCATAGAGCAATCAAACCACACAGCTCCTGGTCCAGGCACTGACTGGTGATATCCTGCCTGGACTACTGCAGTACTGCAGTTTGCCACTAGCTGACCTGCCAGGATCCTTAACTAGACCTCTCTAACTAACTCAAAATGCTGCTGCTCGTGCATTCTTCGGAAGTTCACCCATACTACGTATGTACTATGTGAACGTAAATGTAAATGACGGCTGCAGCACGTTAATAGTTAAATTTTGTTATTAATATTGATGCTGAAAAATGCAGTAATTTTTTTTATTTTTGCAGAACTGTATTTTGGAAATGTGTGAAATTTTTGAATGAATGAATGAACCTTTAGCATGTTCATTTTACCCTTAGCAACGACACTTGAGTAATCTAGAGTTGTGTGTATTGTACATATGTAGTAAAGTTAAAGCACCAGTTTCTTTTAAAATTTTGTTTTTAGGATATCTAATAATTTCTTTAAATGGCCATATTTCAAAATGCTATTGGTGATGGTCACTCCTTGTGATCAATGCCATCCTAATCCCAAAACTTACCCTGCCTGTTTATAAATACTATCGTCATACTAGAGCAAAATTCAGCAGCTCAAGGGAAAAGTTAATCCACCTTTGTTTTTTGGTTCCTTCTGAAAATTATCTATACAGCGCCTTGTGACAATCTTTAACGAAAAATGTTATACCAAATCAAATTTGATTGATTGGTTGAATTCAGCTGGAAAATTATTCATAATAAGGTCCAGATATCCAGACATAATTAATGTACCCCAAAAGGTTTTTGTGGTCTACGAGCCTCTAGCTCACCACAAAACATGTGCATCCTGTTGCCAGGCTGCTATGGCAATGTCAGAGGTACCGGCAGAGCGGAGAAGAGTTGGTCTGGCCAGTGTTGTTAAGGGGAATCCTGGCTGTTGAGCTAAATTGCCCCCTCAAATTGGTTTTCTGATGTGAACTGTCAGAAAGTGAAAAAAATAATGGTGCCGATCGTCGCGTACGCCCACGTTTGGTGGGAAAAGCGGTGGGCTGTAATACCTTTCACTGAAAGGAACTACCCTACTGTGAAGGACCGGTCACTCTCTAGTCACAGGTCCCCCATACCTCTCATATATTCCAGGAACAGTTTCCTTTCTTCATAATGAATGATTGTGGTGTAGAAAGACGGAATGAAAAGTCAGCATGCAGTATCGGAAAATATTATGCAGATGTTATCTAAGACTAACAGAAAATAAAACTTGCTGAACGGTTTTAGCAGGTCTTGAAATGGTTCTAAAATAAGGCTAATAAAATAACAATTAAAAAACAACAACATCATAACTATGCACCAGTCAACTTTGGAACATATGCTTACTCACGATGACTAGAAACATTTTTTGCTGCAAAAATGTTCAGAGATAACCGACAGTGGAGGCAGCAGAAGTGGATTTTTTATTTTTGTTTCTCCCGACACCAGATTCCCTTCACAATCAATGGGTTCACTCCACAGAGCAAACCTGTCTGCTTTAAATCAGCTCCTATTGTGTTCGTATGGGTCAAAATAGGCTCGTGGACCCATACGAACACTGTCAGAGTCATCTTGTCCCTCTCCATCTCCTCACCTCCACCTCAGATTAATTGTAAATATCAAATGGATTGACTGGCTAATCCCTGAGTAGAATAAAGCCCAGCACTTAAAGCTCAGATCTTGCAAAGATGTAACATTGCAGGAGTCAGTGTTCTGGGGTTTCTCTCCAATTTAACTGTAATGCAACAGTATTACAGTGGCGATTATCTGGGGGGGCTGCATTTCGATTTGTAATTAGGGTACTTGGCTTGTGACCGTACATTGTTTTAAAGGTAGAAGTTGATGCTCTGAATATGTGCACGTGTTAAGCAACTCAGTCATGTTTTGATGTTTCGATTATATAAGTCCTGCTAATGCAATCAAGGGATAGCGTATTTAAAATAAAACTCCCCACCCCCCCTTAGCTGGGGAATGGAAGTGTTCTTTTAAAGTCTGTCGAAGTTTGCTGTGAGGGGAACGTCAGAGAGATTAGACATTTCTAACCACAAATTCTTTTAGAATTTCTTAAATCATAAATCAATAAAAGGGAAAACAAAGTTATCCCTACATATGATAAATCCAGGTTAGAAAGTTGCAGTCGGTTGTTATTTGATCGTTGTGTTTATTTTACCGCTCTTTTTGTTTTATGTGGAAATATTTTTTCAAAAACATTTTTTTCGATGAAAATATTGTTACGAAAAAGGCAAGAAAGCATAATTAAGAAAGTTATCCCAAAAACAATTGTTGGGACTGATTCTGAAAGATGACCATCACCCGTCACGATGGGTAAAGGAGCAGAGGTTTCCCCCTTGCCTTATCTTTTTAGAATGTTTTTACCAGGAGACTATTCCGATGAAATGAGATCATATCTTATTTAGATTTGTTAACCATTGGTCAGTTACATGTAAATAACTCTTAACTTGATTTGTGGCTGTGTTAAAACATGACATGTTAAGTAGAGTGCAGAAAGTACATGCACAAGATTATAACATCGGTGTTCAGTTTTTCAGTACATCATTTAAAAAGGTACATCTTTTCTGAACTGTAATCTCTCTTTAGGGACGTCAATCTGTACATTATTCATGAGGCAAAAAAGGTTTTTTTTTTTTTTTTTAAATCACTCTCCGTGTCATCGTGTAGGTGGATAGGAACCAGTGGTGTCTCTGGGAATCCCCCAGTTCTGAATTTCTGACAGAATACGATTACACATTCCCTGACAAGTTTACCTAGATGGTAGGGTCCCACATCATTCTACACACTACACAGTTCCCCTCCAGCTCTTTACAAAATATAAAGCAAATCCGAATAATTGTTTAAGCTAAGTGCATGACTGGAATCGATGTGTTCCCGACCAACTGCAATATATAAACCATGAAATTAAATCAGTGCTTTCATTTCTCCAAAAACTGGTGTTATACAAGTTTAGCACTCGTTTTACTGTAATTATGGGGTACAATTACCCTGAGTTCATTTGCAAGACCCCTTGGCCTTTCGTATCTGCAAACATCTTTTTCCCCTTTCAGAAGTCATGTATCTGTACAGAGCCCCAACTCAGCCACAAAGCTCAAACCTCGTTTGTGGTTTTTGTGGTTTTTCAGTAGCAGTAGAAATATAAGAGCAATGTGCATCATTTACATCTGTGCTTCTCTCCGTGTGTGTAGAGGTTTGAACTATTTTCTCAGTGAGCTCTTTTTATAGTCTGTAACGGACAAAGTCTTGAGAGCTCTCTGATTAAGGGAACTGCACTCTGGCATGTCTTCAGAGCTGTCTGTGGGCATGCTACCCATAACTTGAGTGTGCTAAATTCTGTAGATATTATATCATACATATGTGTTTATGGCTTCAAGCAAACCACTGGCCTGTAGATAAAACACATGTTCCTTGGTTGAGCACCTTACCTTCCTAATGGTCCCTCAGTTTGTTACCTGTCAACTTTCTAACCTGTTACAACGGAGCTTATGTGCCCCATTAACCCGTATGCAATATAAAATTATTCTGAACTTCTCAGTGTAAAGCATACTTTTTCTGTCATTCAGGTCAATGCAACTGCAGAGGTCACAAGATTTTTGATGGTTTACGTCACGCTCTGTGGGCCACCCTAAAACCATCTCACTGTTCAAAGATCCATCTAACCCAACCCAAATGAGAACAGAAAAAAACAGGATTTTTGATGGTTTACGTCACGCTCTGTGGGCCACCCTAAAACCATCTCACTGTTCAAAGATCCATCTAACCCAAC
>JAOVYW010057162.1:0-22957 GCA_025775045.1 Hiodon tergisus | reverse complement strand
GTGAATTCCAGGTTGTAAGGCAACAAAACACGAAAAATGCCAAGGGGGGTGAATACTTTTGCAAGGCACTGTATATTGGATCAGTGGTTCTCAATCCAGGTCCTTGTTTTTTTAGACCAACCTGAATTTTAGGTTCAATTTAGTCCCCCTTTGACATTGCTTGGTAAATATTGTGAGATATTACTGAGTCTGTCATGAAAGTCTGTAGTTATATGTGTGTCTATTGAGGTATAAATATAGGATATTTATGATTTTAACTTGTTTGAATTAGAGACAAAAACTAGCATACACAGGAGTCCCTAACACTAAGAATGACCATATTAGATTATTTCTAAAAGGAAGGCATTTTGGTGCACTAAACTGGACAAATGTAACAAATTGAAATGACTGTAAACACAAAATTGTTTCTGGAGAGACACAGCTTCATTCTGGAGAACAACCCCAGTGAGAGCTGCAGCTCTTCAACTTGCACCCATCAACAAAATCACTAACAATCTGCTGACACTCACACTTGGACTGAACCAAATTTTGATTTGAAACAGCTACAACTTCTGGTTTTCACAACAGTGCTCACACACACACTGGACCCATCAACCCATCACTGGGCATTGTGTGTACTCTGTTGCTCTAAAACCTCTTTTGGTCTCCACCCGAGGGTGAGAAAGATTCTGGTTATACCTTTTAAATTCAATACAAATGTAGCGTACCATTGCGTCAATTTTGGAAAGAAGCATTTGAGGGCAATCTCGTTTCCTAAGGTCCTAAGACACCTGCTAGTCAAACATTCCAAAATAATGGGCATTAATATGGAGTCGGCCCCCACTTTGCTACTATAACAGCTTCCATTCTTCTGGGAAGGCTATGTGTTGGAACATTGTGGTGGGGATTTGCTTCCATTCATCCAGTAGAGCGTTAGTGAGGCTGGACACTGATGTTAAGTGATTAGGTATGTCTCGCAGTTAGTGTTCTAATTCATCCCAAAGGTGAATGATGATCAGGGTTCTATGCAGGCCAAATTCTTCCACACCGATCTCGACAAACCACTTTTCTATGGACCTTGCTTTGTTCACGAGTGCATTGTTAAGATTTCCCTTTACTGAAGTCAAAAGGCCTAACCCGAAGCATGAAAAGCAGCCCCAGACCATTATTCCTCCTCCACCAAACTTTACAGTTGGCACTATGTATTCTGGCAGGTAGCCTTCCAGCATCAACCAAACTCAAATTTGTGTGTCGGACTAACAGATGGTGAAGTATGATTCATCACTCCAAAGAACGTGTTTCCACTGCTCCATAGTCCAATGTGGTAAGCTTTACACCACTCATATGTATGATCTTAGGCTTGTGTGAGACTGCTTGCTTATGGAAACCCATTTCATGAAGCTCCCAAAGAATAGTTATTTTGCTGAAGTTGCTTCCAGAGGCAGTTTGGAACTTGGTAGTGAGGTTTGCAAGGACAGACCATTTTTACATGCCACGCCCTTCAGCACTTCGTGGCTGAGCTGTTTATGCACTTAGACGTTTCTACTTTACAACAAATAGCACTTAAATTTGACCAGAACAGCAGTGGAGAAATTTGTCAAACTGACTTGTTAGAAAGGTAGCATTCTATGACGGTGCCACGTTAAAGGTCACCGAGCTCTTTAGTACGGGCCATTCTACTGCCAATGTTTGTCTATGGAGATTACATGGCAGTATGCTCGATTTTATACACATATTTTGTTCAAGGGTGTGGCTGAAATAGATCTGATCTGAAGGGGTGTACACTTACTTTTCATGTAGTGTACTTTCCACACATTGTTCTTATTTTTTGACAATGCGATGAGGACTTTAAATAAAAATTTAAACACGCATGGTTAAATTTGATAGAGAGAGAAATTAAACATTACTAATACAAATCGGTAGCTGTTCCACCTAAGACCATGCCTTAACCCACTTTACATAATAAGACCGAAAAAGAAATAGGACATGATGGTTTATTAAGTTAAGAGAGAAGATAAAAGGTGGAAAACCATATTTCCTCATCACACCCTAATGTGTTTCCTCTCTTTTGAGCAGTATTGTCAAGGGACTACAGCATCCATGGACAGGAACCACTGACAATAGAAATCCACAGCAGATAAATTATTATCCAAAACAAACAGAAACAAAACTGTCTGCATTATAAGTCTTACGGCTACAAAAATAAGTACTTCTTTAGCTGAAGTGCATGACACTGTTTTAAAACTATAAAATGACCTTTCAACACCATTTTTCCAAGCACACTTTCATCTGTAAAATAATACATTTCATCTATATAGTGCATGTAATTGTACATATTTCATCTTATCTTTTGGTCACATTAATTATAAAAATATTCTGCAGCTGTTTTTTTTCTTTATGGAAGGTTAAATACCTCTGTTCTTAGAAGTACGTCCTTTCAGATTGTCGTTTCATTAATTTGTATCTGTACAGTAGTAACATTTTCCTGACTTTTCTGAAAGTTATCAAACTATTCTTCCTATGTAAATTGATCTAGGATATTTGTCTTTCAGAGTTGACCACTGCACAAAGAAGTAGTCGGATAAATGGTAGATGATTTTTCCAGACAGGGAGAGTGTCTCCACACGGCAAATGCTCTCCACGTAAACGATCAGAACCTTTTTCACTCCCAGGACACCAAGGGCTAACGCTGCACCGCACAGAGGAACACATGTTCCCGGTCCATTGCACAGCACCTGAAACAACACGTGAGGACAAGAAATGAAAACAAAACAGCAATGAGGACGAGAGTGTCTCAGAAGAATCTCTGGAGTCAACTTAGATTAATTAAATGCATTGTACCCAAACAATATGTAAATATTAGAGAGATACCCTAAATAAGTCAACAAGCTATTCATAAAAACAAAACCTCTCACCTCACATATATGCTTGAAAGAAAAAAGTGTAACTAAGAAAGAAAAAAAAAGACTAGAAACAACTTTATTCAGATTAATAACAGACATTTTTCATTAAGAGGCATGGCGCCAGTGACCACAAAACATAAATAAGGGTTTCACTTGGTCTGTTAGCGAGACAATCTTTTTGGCAAGTTTCATTGAGTTTATTAGTAGTTCTAATGTACCACAGATGGATCAAAAGAAACTTCACAACTCAAAGGAATGAATGCATATGTTCATTTTGCTGCATGGTGGACATAATCCCCCTGAAATCCCAATGTTTTTACTGCCTCCCACAGCACTCCCAGCATGCTCCTCTGCAGCTTTATCTAGATGAATAATAGCGGTCACCAGAATACACACCAATGGATGTGGTGATCAACTGCCACTGAATGAGAACTTTCTGTAATAAAGCTACCTTCAGACTACAATGGCACACAAAAAGCGGAACTTCAAGAACATGGTGGCCATATAAATGATCTAGAAAATCTGGTAATATGGTATATTCAGACTGTGTGGTTTTATTAGATTTTTATTTAAAAAATTTTTTTTTTATATTATAAATATATTATACAAATGTTTAATAAATAATAATTTAATAAATAAAAGTATCAGTTGGATGGGAACCTTTATTAAAATTTATCAACTCAATGGAGCAGGTCAAGACCAGGGGCTGGCAATGGATTTCTGTTGAATGCAGAGTGGACAGTGATTACAACTCCTCCTAATAAACCTAGCAAAACACCCATATAACTAAATATTTTGCACACTTATTTTGAAATTTAATCCCATATTTGTCTATAAGAAAGGCTTTATTACAATTAAAATATACAATTTTACAAATTTAAACTTGTTAAAACAAAGCTTTGGAATAATATAAAATAAAAATCTGTTTTTTGTTTTTTTTTAGGTAAGAGAAATAGAAAGGGGGAGAAAGTAGAAGCTTTTTCTACTATTGTTAACCGGTTCATAACGTTTTTTCTTCTTCTCCATTTCATCTTCTTAATAAAATTTAAAGTCTCTCCAGAAGGAAAACTTTTATTGCACTGGAATCAGTGTTCCGGTCTCCTGTGAGAATGATATTTTGCAAAAATCTCTCTGCTTTTCTGTACTACATTCACAGACTCAGCAGGAACATTTTTCACATGCTTTCTCTGTTAGTGCCCTGGACTACATTTTTTCAGCTTTGGCTCCTCTTTGCTCTCTTGCTTGCAAAATAATACAACTACAAGCACATGAAAACAAACATTCAGCAACACACACACAGATCTCAGCACCGCTTTCAATGCTCACAAATGTATAAATAACACATTAAGCTACACACACTTTAAATAAATATGGTTTATTTTATTCCCAAACCAAGTGTCCCAGTAATACAGATTACTCTTAATGTTTTTGAAAAGGAATTCAAGTACCACTAGTACCAGTTTCTTAAGGGAAAATGAACACAAACAGTTTTATATACAAACATAATTGAGAGGATAAGATTAATTCAACTTTCCAGTATATCATATGTTTAATCACAGTAAAACCAGGTGTGCAACTGTCAACAGTGAATGTCGTTTCCTGATTCACCCAGGTTGTCAAGGTGAGTCACAAACGGCTGACTAGACTACAGATTCAAGTCTGAACACCACCACAAAACAGACCTTACATAAAACGCAGAGGTGAAGTTACTAAAGACAGTAACAACATTTGTAAGATTACATTCTGTACACACACACAAAAAAAAAAAACATGACAAAAAGGATATATAATATATAGCCCTTAACCAGCTTCCCCATCAGATAGAGAACCCCAAGATCAGGTTGAGAACCACTGTCGAATAATGAGCGCTTTCATAAAATCAGGACCTCGACACTGAAAGAAACCTTTCACACTGAGGAAAAGGAGATTGAATGTCTGGTTCATCTTTTAAATTGGTACGCCACCACTGAAGCATATGCACAAAAAGAGCAAATACGGCAAAATGAAGCTGAGCACAGACAACCCGCGGCTAAAACTCATATACGAGTTTGTTTTACCTCAACATACGACCACGCCCTGAACTCCAAATTTTACATTTAACCAAGCCACCATAATTCTCTAGAAATTAATGGTTCTCAAAAGTCTCAAAGTGTTTCGGAAATTGTATTTATAGGCTGACATGCAAATAACAAAGGCACTTTATTAAGATGCAAAGCAGTAGACCGTTTCTCATTTGTCATATTTCTCTTTAAAATACCCTATGTAATTTCCAAACCTGTTTAGGCAGTATATAAATGTGGGAGTTGTGAAGAAATGAAATTCCATAAAAAACAATATACTTTTCATTTACTTGGATTTCAAAAAAGAAAGTAGCCTAGGGCATACAGGAGATCCAGCTTTTGGAATCTAACAAGTAATAACTGTAATAACAGTTTGGTTACAGCTCCATTGCTGCTCCTGGACACTGAAAGTCATTTTTGCTCTGGTGCAGGGGTGTTACCTGAACTGTGCTAACACAACCTGGGCTTTTGGGAGGGGGGCGGGAGGATACAAGGGGTGTGATCTCACAGATTCCCTTTTAGGGCCATCATAAGAGACTGTTGAGTTTAGCTCCCGCCGGCCTGGCCCACACATTACAGCTTGGAATGTATCCTGGCATCTTCGGCCTTAACCATAAGGCTACATATTAGAAAAAAAAATTGTATAAATTCAACGCAATCGGACACAAATATCAAAGTGCTGACCTTCACGAAATAGAAGACGATGAGAATGTCGAGTCCCTAATGGAAATAGCATGTGCGTTTGAACACTGAAAAAAATACTATCCACTAAACTACAGGAAATTCTGCATGACATTTACTGTTCCATTCATTGTTGAGAAATACAAAATACAAGGTCTTTTTATTTAATAAAACTGAAAGCTTGTTTAATTTATAACTAGGCTTAAAAACTCTTATCCAAACAACGTTAAAGCTGTTAAAAGTAAAATGGGAATTATTATACCTATACAGACATGTATACACAATCCCCATGCCAAAAATATATGAAAGGTTTGGTTGTTTTAATACCCTTAACAAATTACAACAGGGTGGAAAAGGAAGGAAACAGATGTGATACAAGATGGGGAATGATAAATGTTCTTCGTATGAGACGATGATACAACAGTCTGCGACTTTGTGCTTCCCAGCCAGGTCCTCCAGCCTAGTGGTAGACACTGCAACACACTGCCCTGTCATGCTCCATCCCATGGCCAATATAAGAAACTTGATGTTTTGTTTCATTTCCCATCTCTCCCCCGACCGAAACTCTGAGTCAGAGCCTCACACATGGCTGCTGAACCAGACCGGCCCAGCAATATCCTGTGAACAAATTCTTTCTAGAACGTCACTGCTGTTATTGCTCAGGGAGGGAGAGGGGAAAATGTGGCCCCATTTGCCTGATAATTCTCACAAGGTACTTAAGAAGTAGTAGGAGCCAGATTACTCAGCACATCAACAATTATCAAATTATTCCAGTCCTTTTTTTAACCTAATATTCAATATTTCATGGTATCATTATTCCGTGATCTATTCAAAAGCATTTGATAAACAGGAAACATAAAATAATTTTAAGAACTTTTCTTAGGGTGAGGCTTTATCATTAGAAACATTGCTATACTGGTCATCAACAAATGAAAAAAATTATTTATGGAACTGAATATCAGATAAACCATAAAGTTCAACAGAAGTTGATAGCTGTACTGTAGCTGTGAAACATTTTTAGCTTTTTCTACTACTTTAAGACTAACATTTAATAAGTAAGAAATCTTTCACAGGTTTTGGACTTGGACAAAAGGTAAATTCTTATGTAAAGTTATATTAAAATGTAACTTATATTCTGCTCATAATTTTCTATGGTCCTTATAACTACTCCACAATAAAACACAGACTAAGCTGAAAAATCAGAATTCAGTCTAACTACATTTATGCATGGCCACATCTCCATGATTCAATGGACTTATATGTACCTGTTTTGGTCTTCGCATGTGTTCAAATGACACATTCTTTCATTAAGTTTTATTGCATGTGGAAAGGTAAAATGAAGCACTCGTTTTTCAAACGTAGTTTATTATTGAGCTATTAAATATGTGACTTTTCCTGTGATACCCAATTTAAATATTCCTTAAGTTGGACAGTAAATCTGCATGAAAACACACACACATTAATTTTTTGTGAGTATGAACTGACTTTCAGGTATGATTGTCACATAATTTCAACACAAATTATTTAGCAAATAATTTGAATGTCTAAAATCAGTTTTTATCTAATATTCTTAATAATTTATTTTTGATTTTACATTGACAATTTATATTTCTGTTGTGATCTACACTGCTATATTTATGGGTCAGCATCTTAAAAGAGAATCAGTTTTCAAAGCCCTTCCCTGGTTAAATAAAGGTTTGACGATGATGATTATGAAATGTGAAAGACTCAACACTTGAGAGAAATGGCAAATGTTATATACCTGAAGCTAATATTTTGGACACTAATACCATGGTTAACTATATCTATATTTTACATGTTGTTAGGAAGTCAGCAGCTTACTCATAAGAAATACCTGATCAATATTTGTTGATAAAGTATGAATGTCACCAGCACTTTGTTAAACTCAAATGCTGAGATTTAGTGAAATGCACGCCTGTTATTTACAAGGCAGCCTCGCAAAATTAATTAATTAATTAATGCCTCAGAATGCAGATGAGAAATACCCTGAGGATCTATCTCAGGCCATTCTGCAGGCCCGCTAAGAAAGCTAGCGGCCACTCAATGTAACCACTGTGGTTATTCCCAAATAGGCATTGCCCCAATGAAGCCCCAACGAAATTCGAATTGCAGATTTAGTACTGTTTCTGGCCAAATTAGATTGATTTCAGCACTTTACTGTAGTAAAATTACTTAGATCAAATATATTCATACCATGGCCATCTTTTTAAAATATATAGCCCAGATCCGATGAGAGAAGCATGTCATGTGGAAGAGTCGGACTGAAGCGTACGCTGTCTCCTTCATCTGTTCAACGCAGTCGAATATTGATAAGCATTTGGTTTTGGAAAGGGGGCTATGGTGAAGAGTACCGGCAATCATTATTAGTAGGAATTTAGAAAGTCTCAGAACTTACCAAGTCTGGCCGTAGCTTGAAGACCAATGGCACAGAGTAGAACAGGGCATTCAGAGAGGTGAGAACAGATGAGCTCCAAGACTGGCGTACTTCCCGACTCCGGGGAATCCGGTGAATGGTAAACTAGAGTAGGGCCGGATATAACAAACGGTTAGATGGGAAGTCTTCGAAAAGCATGGAATGTTCACAAGTTCAATTATTTTTCAGTTCTGGAACTGACATATGGCTCAACCAATAAAAAACTGAATAAGGAAACGTATTCAATGCCACTCTGACAGGAACTACTACTCGTTGATACATGAAAAATCAATTTACAATGTATACTACTTTAAATATATTATTTTTTGCATATTAGAACCCGTTTTCCTTGTGGAGACCTGGCTATTGCTTTTGACATACTGGGACACAAATGAAGCGACCCTTTAAGTGGCTCTTATGAAGAGAAGAGGAAAATTCCGCCATCTGATGGTAATAAGTAGACCTGCAGTTCAGGCAACATCTGATTTCTGACTTAGCTAAAGGGATTCTGTACCGCTTGGACCATTATAAGAGACAAAAGTAAATCTTAAATTTTCCAATTAATTTATCAATTCATATATCGCGTCGTTAAAACATTTTATTTCCAGTTAACATAGAAATAGAGACAGCCTTGCAAGTGTTCAATTGTGCAAATAAGACCAATCAATTTATTTTATTTTTTATTCCACTGAAAAAAGCAAATCATGTGAGCTGCCTTTAAAATTTCATTTGTGCGGACTGTCTGACTTCATAAATTATAAGCAAGTCATTGCACCTTTTGTTCTTTGTCCGGTTTCTTTTTGGATGCCTCAAGGATGCGGATCTTGTCTTCACTCATCTTGTCTGAATCAGCAATAACATAGTGGCGAGGGCAATATGACTGTGAGAGGCTTTCGATCAAGCGAAGGATCTCTGTGGTGTGACCTCCTGATAAAATATGTTTTATATTATTGCCGGTGGCAGTGGTCGCAAGTTAATCAACATTGAATTAAGATAAAATCGTCATGTGCCATTAATACTAGTGTTGGGGTTAAACACAGTAAGTATCGAAGTTAAATAAACATAATGTCCTGAATTATTATAACAAGCGATACAACCAGAATAAAAGTAATGCAACTCTATAAACAAAATTGTATAGCGTGCAAATTATTGTAACATGGGTGCACGAGTTTAACCAGATAGCTTAGCTTTAGCCTACTCTTACCGGATCCTGCAACGACAAGCAGGCTAACTGAGCCTTTCTTCCCAGGTTTGCACTCTGATCTTGTTTGTAAAACAATCGCTAACCGCACCGCAAAAAATAATATTATGAGAAATATCCCAGATAACACACCCCAAAATACACACATCCTAAAATAAATCTTTACTCATAAACAGTAACCTCCAGTGTGAACCTGGCAACAATTACACATTACTTCCGGGTTCTAAAAACGGGTCCGCAAAAACGTCAAAATAAAGTTATCCTTGAATGACGAAGTATTACATAGTTGACATAAATATTGTTTAATTTTACAACGCATATAAAATGCAGTTAATTTTATGATGAAATTACGCTTAATAAAAGCTTTTAACTACATCTTATAGACCATAAAACAATATTTTGGGCTGTTTGGCACATATTTATTGCTCTGTACAGACAAATCTAAAATGTTCTGTAAAAGTAATCAGGGGTCTAACACAGTCAGCAGTGCTCCTTAATTTTCAGTTTGAACAGTTAGGTCCGTTCTATGGAGATGTTGGATCTTTAGTGCTGCCCAATTTTAGTATCTGCTAAATTTACTAAATGCAGCATCCTGCTCCATCTTCTCGTTCAACAAATGATTGAGTGATAAATGGGGTAGCCAGTTAAGTTAAGCGACTACACAGACTAATAAGCGCAAAGTATTAACGCGTTGTGACAGTCTATTATAAAAAGACGCACCGTTTACGTGGTATGTAAGAAATCATTGGCAGGACAGGAGGTGCCAAACAACCTATTTGTTTCGTTGATATTGCAAGTAGCGACACACCCTACACCCAGGGGGTTGTTACGATAGATTATAGTATTTACTGTATACTTATTGTACTTCGAGATATATTATGGTAATGCTGATCGGTACATTCTTCTGCAGAGTTGTAGAACAGTAGTTCACAAGTAAAAGTTAAATGTTACCTGCCTTTATGTTGTGTCTGGGACAATAAAGAAGAGGGGGAAATAAAAGAGAACCTGAGTCGAGGAACTCAGAGCAGTACGTATAAATACTGAAACTTGATCGGATCCTAATTTTTGGGCCAAAATATGTTTACATGTCTCATTTCTAAAGTACACATATTCTGTAATGCTTAATAGACTTGTTAAGTTTGAACATGGTTTGTAGGCACTGCACTTGGAATGCGTAGGGCCCAGTTGTTCTTTAGTTTTATTCACTTATTCTAGCTTCAAGAAACACTTGGTTTGTGGATAGGGTTACTGTGCTTCTCTTAACACTGCTAATAGGGCTGCAATGGAGGAGAAAGAGGCACAGTAAACAACTCCATAAACACTAAATGTTTGCATTCATTGTTCACATATGTTTCAAGTGTGGTTTTTTGTTTTGTGGCTATATTTATGAAAGATAAGAGATAAGAGATAAGAGAACCAGGGGTTCAAATAATGTGTTGACATATCTGCTTAGTCACAATGAGACTGGCAGGCTCATTTCATGACAAACAACCCTGTTTGTAAATGTTGGCAGGGTACTGTATTTAAAAACCTTTTTTTTTCAAACTCAAACATACTTTTGAAACATTTTCAGCAACACTAAGTTATTAAAGAATTATTAAACAACTAGAAATATCAATAAAATAACTGGAATAAAAGGGAATCTTACTGATTCCAATATTGCATGAAAATGATAATACAATAACATTCCATGGGTACGTAATTACTGCCTCACCGAACTAACCATATATAGAAAAAATAAATTAACCTCAGTTTTATTAGAAACTATTAACTAATTAGTGATAGTAGTAGAGTTGTTTTTTGGTCTTAAATTATCTAATAATTTAGATAATGCATAGATAGGCTAACCATACTTCTCAATTAACAATTAAAAATGTAAAAATTTTATTTATAAAAAAAAAAAGAGAATAATCATTGTCTTAAGGAAAATATTTATTTCATTACACTCATTAATTATTCATACCGCGTCATTCTATGAGGAGTCTGGTTATTTTGAATCAGTTCAGTAAGGAGATCCGGTACTATTTCTGGCTCTGGTTGGCTAAATTACTTAATGGAGCCTCTAGATCAGTTGAAATTAGTTATGTATTTTCGCAGTGTTTTTGGGTTGTATTGTATGTTCAAGTAACATTACACTGGCACTTACATTTTTAAAATTATAGCAACATTTTTTTAAACCAGTGAGGCAAAAATAGTCCAGATCCCACGCATTAAGATCTAGTCACCTGTACAACATCGGATTTATTAAGTTTTTTGCCGTTTTTTCCAAGAAATACGTGGTTATCAGTACATATTTTATTGATACAGAATAGTGACAGGCCTTTGCGAACATTTGCCTCTCCAGAAACACTTGCCTGAAAGTGTCAGTGATAGAGCATAGCCTCATAATAGGCTAATGGGGAAAGTGAAATCAATTGATGCATTCTTTTTTTGGATTCTTTTTCAGTGGCTTTAGTGCATGGGAGCCTCAATAATGCTTGATTATGGCTTGTGGTCCATAAGTAATTGAAATGTCTGACCATATATGTATTTGTAAAACTTCTTCAAAGCAAAATTAATGCACAGCACTTTGATTTCAGCATAATTATGCTTGCTTGATATGAGAGTATGAGAGATACAATCGCAATGGCGATTGGGCATTCCATGTGTGATATGACTGCACCAGCACTATATGGAAACACATCATGCACAAGTCTCAGTTGCTTTTCTGTGTATTGTGGGCAAGCCACTTGCTTTTCAGTTGAAGTGGCTTACAAGCCTTGACAGAGGCTTCACATTGCAGAGTACCAGCTAGTGAAGAGCTGGACAGGTTTGGTGAAAACTTTCCATTGTAACTTAGAAAATCCTTTGAATGATCTCAGCTCTTTGTTTTTTTTTTTTTTTTACCTGCATCTGATTTGAAAATTGCCTCCACTATGCTATTAGTCGGGTGTCTCTGTGCATGAATTCCAAGATCCAAGATCTTCCACTAAGTCTTGAAGGAATTGACATTTTGTGTATTTTATGCTCACCCCCATACCTTTCTAGCCTTGATATCACCTTGTCCAGCACAGCTACGGTAGGTGCTCATCAACAGTATATGCTGACCAAAATCTTACCAAAATTTTGGTAAGAAGTAATGAACAATTCCACCTAAAATCTGATCCATAGTATGTTGGGTGGTGAAGGTGCTGTTGAAATTAACCAATCAATGACATTTAAACAGTCTCTTGCATGTATTGATAATCAGATACTGTTCTGAATTTAACTGCAACTGCAATTTGCTGATATGCAGCTTACTGAAAACCTTACTATCAGCTAAACTGATGTAAACCTTACAGTCAAAGCACACCCTGGCGAGTGTCTCAGTTGGTAAAATGCTCACTTGAGTGCAGACTGAGCCCTATGAGCTAGAGTTTGCCGGTTTTAATCCAGTTTGTGCCATTGGCTGATTATGGATGGGATAGCATAGCGCCAGTGCACAATTAGCAGAGCAAAGCTCAGGCTCGGATGGATGAAATCATATGGGCTTCTCTTGGCTTGTCGATAATGAGCACCTCCGATAGGCTTGCTAGTGTAACATCAGAGTTAGAGGACCCAAGTGCAGTATTTTTTAGAATCCACACAACTACAGTGATAGAGAATCGTCATACAGGCAAAGAGTCGAAAAACAGGCAAACAAGTCAATACAGGGAATCCAAAAATCATAAGTCAAAAGTGTGGGCAATGGTCAAAACAGAACTGAACACTCAGAATGTTTCTCACTAAGAAAACAAAACTTTGCAGGGAACACACGGACACAAATTGTATATATACAAAACAAAAACCAAAACAAGGGAAGCAACAGACAGTTGTTGACTAATTATAAAAAAAACAAGGGAATAAGTGACTAATTAATACAATGTGCACGTGAATACAAAACTAATACTCTGGAGACAGTGACCTCTGGTGACGAACTGGGGAAGTGCTCTGTGCAGACATCACACCTGGGCTCCTGCAGACTGGCAGTACTGTTGAGAGGCATGTGCCTCTCCTTCAAATGTCGCTGAAACTCTTGTGTGAGCTGTGTAGCCTGCAGTGTGGAAAAAAATGGGTTGCTGGAAGGATTCTAGGATTAGTCATACATTGTCACCCTCCCAGCATTTGGTGGTGGGAGTTGTAGCAACTAAAAAAGTATACTTCGTGGATCCCATAAGTGACTCTTGGTGGGTGGATTCGTCATTACTTCTGTGTCATTACTTCAGCCATCTCTACAGCACAGAGGCAGTTATGTTCCACTTATCATTTAGCCCAGCTGCAGATTCCCTGACCTCCCCCCTTTAACACTGATGCAAGCTGCACTGATTGCTATTAGGAAGATGTTTTCCACCAAATAAAAAACTTAAATTGGCTCCAAGCTCCTCCCTGTACACGGAATTTGTCCTATTAGACTGCTTTAAGTGTTCTTTCATTGTGACAGGGGCTGAGCCAGCTAATCGCACTTGCTCTGGTTGCAAAGGAAATGGTGATACCAGTAGTCACTTTGCTGACTAGCTCCAGAGGGTGGTGGGTTAGCATTTCTGGCGGCACTGGTGATCCTAGGTAAATTCACTTACGTACTGAGATCCTCCCATTCGCCTTTGTAGTAGTCTGGATCTTTTATTGCTTTCATACCTCATACTCTTGGTGCTACTCATCAGCTCTGCACTGCTATGCCCATTCTGTACATAAAAGGTATTAGGGAATCCTATTTCTCATTTTAAAAACCATAATAACAATTTTTAATTTTAAAACAAGAAACCACTCTATGCCATTTTAAATAAAAAACCATGTAGACAATTTGGGCTATTGGAACATTTCATAAAATGAACCTGGTAAGAACCTAAAATTAATTAATTTAGAGATGATCCAAATGTATTAAACAACGTTTGAATCAAAATTATTGTATATTTATGTGCCATTGGTAGGTAAGCTTGAATGTTTGGTGTTTGCGTGTGCTTGTACTGGTGTTTTTATTTGTATGTCTGTATGTCTTTAAGAATTTAGCTGTAATTGAATACTCGGGAGAAAACCGCCATGCCCTGCAGTAACCTCCTCCATCACTACCATAATAGAGCATCGTTTTTTGCAGTTCATCACTTCCAGCATGCTGTATAGGTGCGCGACTTAGTCTAGAATGACAGCTTACGCTGAAATGTAAAATGCAGGCGTCACAAAAATAAATAAAACGGCCTTTTTAAATTTTTGTCTTTTTTATTTTTATGTAAGTGTTTCGATTGTAGCGATTTTTTTTAACAATTATGACAACCTAGATTATCCAACACCAGCCGTTAAACATTATGATCAATACCAGTTGAGGGCTGTTTTTCATCTTAATGAGAGACGAAAGGTAAGGCTTTTTTTGGTAGATATTTCTGTGTTCGGTTAGTTTTTACAAACTGACAATTGTCTGTCTTGTTTAGTATTGTAGCTGGCTATTGGGATAATTTAAATGTGACGTGAACTGGCCTACTAATACCATGGTTATGTATTATTGAGCATTTCGATCAGATGCCAGTAAAATTATGAACCAGTCCCTACTGTAGCCAGCTAATTGCCCTACACTACGTGGTCCGTTATAGTAGCTAGCTCGATAAAGTATGTGCAGTAGACTACATCGAATATGATTTTGTTATCCCTGTTTTACTCAACATCGTCGCTGCGGAGTCCTAGTAAACGAATAGGAAGGTTTGCATCGTAGTTGGGGATTATTCACATTTCTGCTAACATAATAATGTGTTAATACTTTGTGATTATATATTTTAATTAAAATGTTTGTATTATTCCGTGTAAAACATGGTGAATGAAGGCCCGCCCTGACCGCAGAATGATGTTCATAACATCTGGATTTCTAACGTGTGTATGTCGGACGTTTTAACTGCATCATTTCAAGTGACATTTCTATCCTCGACTTCCCAGATAGTGATACAAGCGTGATAAATTGGACTGAAAACCCAATTCAGCTTAATTTCTTACAAATGGACAATATTATTCTAAATAGTTTTTATATCAGAGGTGCAGATGTAGTGTGTTAAAAATATAATTGACCACAATGGGTTGTTTCCTATGAATCTTTAGAACATATGTTTATTCTGTGCTGCTGGATAAAATTTCCCACTGATGTATTGCCAAATGGTCATCACTGGCTGTGTATGTCTGCAATCACCCATAAGCCACGTCCTTACTTGAGGTCTACAATGAGGTCCACTCAGTCTGCAGATCCCTTGGTTTGCAGGGTCAATGGCAGTGAGACTGCAGTGATGAGAGTTGCTATACAAGAGGTCTTATCGTTAATAGCCAAGTTTGTGTCTGGTGCCTTTAATTGAACACAGCTACGGTGAGACACAGTAACAAAAACATGATGTTGAATGTGTGATATGAAGAGCTTTTCATACTGAAATGCTGGAAACGTAATATATCTGTCAGTTATTCACAGCATAACTATTTAATTGCGAATACATGTGTGTGATGAATATTTTACACCAGTAGCGCTGATTTTAAGTGTAGCTCATTACTGATTAGCTAGGTTTTTCAGTAAATTATGTTTTGAAACCAGGCCTCCCCATTGACAGTCTCTGACATTCTCTGGACATGTAGATATCCTTTCCTTTCTCCTTATCCACAGTTTGCTCTTTTTTTAAACCATCATTTAGAAACGGGGTCAATGGACGGTGGAATTTATTCGGATAGCATCTGTGTAACTTTC
Source organism: Hiodon tergisus (assembly GCA_025775045.1). NCBI lineage: Eukaryota > Metazoa > Chordata > Actinopteri > Hiodontiformes > Hiodontidae > Hiodon > Hiodon tergisus. The sequence goes on along the minus strand of JAOVYW010057162.1, from coordinate 6,996 downwards.
TGTTTGGGAACACTATGGAATGGGCTGATTGATGGGATCGACTGGTTTTCTGTCTCGCTGAGGAGAATTGCATTCCCTAGACAAAACCCTGCTAACAACTGCTGGCTTGTGAAACAAAGCGGGGATGACAGACTTGAGCCGCTTTATCTGGCACATTAACGTTTCCCTTAGGGTACACCAAAAATATATAGTCACACAGAAAGGACATAGTAAATACTATGCTAGGAAATACGGTGACAATTCCCATGTAACCAGGACAACAGGCCCTGGAAAATGACTCAGGTGTTGTTGGACTTCTCAAGTAAATTTAGTTGAATAGGCAAAAAAATAAAATAAAATAACCGGACTCTGGTAGAGAAATACCACTTTGATTATTGTTGGTGAAAAGTTAGGATTCCTAGTGTAAACTGCTCTGATTAACCAGTTTTGGCAAATGGAAGCGCTTCAAACAAGTTAGTTAATAGTTTTTATGCAAGTTTTATGAAAAATTTGAGTACAAGGTAAAAGTGAATAGTTTGCTTAAAATCAGTTTGTTTGAGTAAATAGTGTTCAGTATTAGAATGACTGCTGCAGCGTACAAATATTTAGAAACTGACACCTTTTCTTATAAATGTATTGTTGAAATAGTTACAAATAAACACGAGCCTTATTATTATTAGTTATTTCTGATCCATTTGTCTCTAATAGGAACTGCCCCGTTTTCTGGAAACTACTTCCAAAACTGCGTTTTAAGTCCATCCAGGTGACCACTTATGATTGCCCTCAAATGGGCTTTTTGCACATTCCTCCCACTCAGAAACTCTTCCAGTGACACGAATCCCTCAGAATTCTCACTGTTGACATAAGATTTCCCCTAAATTTTATTGGAGATGTTAAAGAGTGTTTAATTTTGTCCATGGAGTCCTACAAGGTCAGCAGGGTAGGCTAGAAGAACAAGCCAGTTTGCTTCCAAAATGTTATTAGCTATCTAAGGGTTTTTTCCTCGAATGAAAAATTCTCACCTCCTCTCTTAGCTCTAATTGCCGATTCATGGCCTTGGACAGCCATTGAACTTTGGTGTGATACATAAATTGGTAGTGCTCTGCTCCCATTGACACAGAATTTTAAGGAGCCGTTGCACTGCTCTTGACTAAGCTGACTGAGCGGACGGCTTCATATATCACCTGCTTTAGAGTTGATGGCATCATCTAGGCCGCAAGGACTTTCCATTGTATCATGCAGTGGGTCCACACTGTTAGGGGAGCAGCCACCTGTACTGTAGTCACTAAAACCATCAGTGCAATTTCTCATACTCTGGTGCCAGTCTACTTCCAGTCCAAACGTGCTATCTGGTAAACAATGTCCATTCCAAAATTGGTGGCAGTGTAAGAATTTTCATTCTTTTGACTTGTAGACTTATCTGAGACATTTTGAAAATCTGAAGTACAGGATGCTCTCATTCTACTTGCAAATGGATATTGACAAAGACACAAACGGCTAATTACTTAAGAAATGCCTGCATTATAAGCCTTCAGATATGTCAGTTTATTGATTAATTGTGTAACAGTTAGAGGTGTTGTGGTACACTTCATCTTGTCAATGAGCCTGACAAGTCTAAATGGCCCAGCTGGCGTCAAAGGAGAATCAAAACAAGCTATTGATTGATTATAATTTTTCTAGCAAAGTATCACTGATGATGAAGTCAAGCACGGTTTTCAAAAATATAGCAGGAATGCGTGGAAGTTGTTATCGGATAAGTGGGCAATGGTTTTATATAAATCAATGGTTTTTTATGGTTTTTAAATGTCTCCAGAGATGCATGTAAACAAAGGTATTGTGATTTGAACGTAGTGATGAGTAGAAAGTTGTTGGATATCCGTAGCTTGAATGCTGCCTTGCTGATAAATAAATCTCTTTAGCTGCCTTGCTGATGTCAAATCATGGATGTCGAATAACTTCCTTTTGTTAAATTAAGTTATGTTTCTGGGATCCAATGATAAAACAGAGAGTTTCCCTGAATGAGGGTGCCATTTTCAACCCTGACCTGTTCTTCGAGCCACACATTAGTAATATGATTAAAGAGTCTTTTTTTCACATCAGAAATATTGTCAAGGAGGAGCACTTTCCTTCACAGCTCGATGCGGAAAGACTCATACCGTTCCCAATATGCATGTCTGCTGTCTGTCCCAAGGATTTTAAAACAAAGGATAGGTGACAGGGCATAGGACACCTGAACTCTGGAATTCTCTGCCATGCTCAGTGAGAGACACTGGGAATTTTCTGAAATAAAAAAAAACACAATTTTAGGGATTTTATGCCCAATTTATTCTTATTGAGTCTTTTGTCTGTTGCTTTTATTGTTTTTACCATTGCTATTGTTAGAATTATATCTTTATTTAAAAACATGTAAAAAAAACAAAACATTTTTTACTCTGTTAAAATTGCCTTGGGATGGCTTGCCGTGAAAGGCACTTTATTTATAAAATTAGATTTTATTATTTGATGATTATCTTTTATAATACTGCCTTGTTTTGTAGTTTTATTTATTTGTAAATTATTTGTATAATTAATTTAATTATTAATTTTATTGCACCAGTAAATTTGATGGCTTCTGGCATTTTCTAAAAAAATATCTTGTAGCCAAAATGTATCCATCTATGCAATGTATTTACATATATTTTTATATTATGACAATTCAAAAGATATCTCGGCCCTTTCAGAAAGGTCTGGAGGTCTGGATTTGGCCCACAGGCCGCCTATTGACAACCCCTGATTTGTAAGATGTGGCCATCGTATGTCACAAAAAATATAAACTACTATCTGTTCTGCAAGTGGCTTTGTGACAGGAAACATTGAGGTACTGCTGTATGCCTTGGCTATTTACCATTTTGCGCAATTTGACAGCTGTGACTATTTGAGTGACTATTGTGTCTCAATATCTTTTAAGGATTTAACTTCATCACTTCTATAAAACTATAAAAAAGACTAAGGTTTGCAAATAATTAAATTATTTGGAGAACCCTCATTGATAAAAAAAATCCCTTATTAATATTTATTAATATAAATATATAAATAATGACAAAGATTGCCTATTTGTGTTTATTTAGCCACTGCATGCTACAGTTCTACTGATATTAAACCTCTGATATTAAACGTAGCAGCAGCAGCATAATGCTAATGGTAATGCTAATGCTGTTGATTTAGCCATAAGCAAGGTAAGGTGCTGTGGCTTCATGCTGGCACCCTCACAAACACACTTTGCCCTTTCACTGCACGTGATGTTTACACTGCCACATGTAATAAATCCACCACTGCAGGACTTGCAGAGGAGTAAGACGGTAACTGTGTACTCTACACCAAGGTTATCATGTTAAATACAATGTGATGAGTTACTTTCCTGTTCAATCCATCTAAATGCTGTTCATTTTAGAATGCTTTAGCTGAACAACGTTTGTAACTTATATTGGTATTATAATATTAATTTAAATAAATAAAAATATGAATTTAAATATTGTGTGTTGTTCATGGATATTTCTAGGCATAAGTTTATGGTTATAATAAGTTGGGAATAAGCTGTTACTGCATTGATGAGCAATTTCTCTATGAGCAATTTTGATTTGATAGGTGATGATATAAGTTATATAAATTTTGGTAATATTTTAGAATGTGCCCCTTTTCCCAAAATCTTCAGAGGCCCAGATTGAGTTCTGTGTTAACCATCAAATCTTCTCATCTGTGCTATCAAGCTTTAAAATAATTTTAAGTATAATTAATAATATACTTTAAATTATGTGGTAATATACTTTCAGTTCTTATCTATGCACTTTCAGCTTCATAATATTTACGACATGAAGAACAGGTCTCTTTAGTACCCTAATGCTCTATTTATAGCATGAATATCCCTTTAGGTCTGTCGTTTTGATATTGTATGCACTGGAGAGGTTTTTGATCGCTCCTTGTGCTTTGCTTCCCTCTAGTGGACTTCGGTGGCGATGGATCCCTTCAGTCAGCTGATTCTTGCTATATCTGTAGCCAGTTTCTTCACGTTCCAGTGGCTGTTTCACAGCGTCAGCCCACGAGTGTCCAGTCATGTCTGTAGCGGCTTCCTGATGCTCAGTGGCAAACAGAAGGTCGAGTGGAACTCCAGGTATGGAGCTTACGGTACTGTACTGTACTGTAGCCGCGAAATCATTAATCATTCTGTTAATGAGAAAATTCATTATTTAACATTGAATATTAAAATATTTAACAAACTGTATGTGGTTGTAATCTAAACCATACACAGTAATTGATTTGTACATAAATAATTAATTTATGTACATTTAGTTTGGTGCCCTTGATATCACAGGAAATGAAAATGAGCTGCCTTTTAAAGTGCATAATGAATAAATATATTCTTAAATATATTCTTATTTTTGCATTTACTTTTAGTCTTTAAGTAATTAAATTTGTTGAAGGGGATTCATCTATAAAAACTCTCTCTCCATAATCATTAACTGGCCATGTTAGTGGAACACTTTCCTTTCAGCGCACTTGCACTTTAAAAAATGACACAGTTTCAGTTACGGTACCCCAGGGAAATGCACTGTAGAAAGAAGTGTATGTGGTATAAAGCAAAGGCTGTCGAGGGTAGGAGGTGACCTGTAATTCAGCTCATTTAACACTGCTTCTCTCTACCCAGTTCCCCTCATTCATTGACCTACCGGTGCTTACTTCCACTGGTTTTATTATCACATTAACAGTGCAAATCGCAGGTGCAAATCATCAGTTTAAAAATTCATTAAGCCTTATGACCTTTTTGTAGTGCCCAGCTCCTCAAAAACGGCTGTTAAGAAAAGAGGAAATTGAACTGTGGTTCCTGGGTGTTTAAATGCCAAAGCAGTGCAATGCTTTCCAATCGGTTTTACTGTACAGACGTGGATAGGAGATTGAACGCTGCTGCTTTAATTCTGACTAGTGTTGGAATGGGGCAGTGATAAATGATGCCCGGGAGAACAAAGCCGGTAAGGCAATTAAGACAGACAGTGGTGACTGTGACCGGACCATCCAGACAGTCGGCTCAGAATATTTTACTTGGCCTAAGCCTGTGTTCGATGCTTGCTTGGGAAGCGTATTTAATGAGGATCCATCTGTCAGCTTCTTTTTTGCACCCCATGCAACAGATCTCTCAATTGATGCAGCTCATCTCCTGAATGTATTTCTCTCCAGATAATTTTATTATGTTTTATTAAGGATACTCTTTTAACCCGCATAAATATTGGAGTATTGATCCCAGTGTTTACTGGGGAACATGAAGACTGCGTTACTCTAACCATTTGTAAGTGTGTATATGTGTGGCTTTTGTCTGGCTTTAGGACTGTTTCCACATTTCATGCCCTTGTGGTGGGGTTCTTCTGTCTCTACATCTTACTCTTTGATGATGCTGTCAATCAGGACCCAGTCTGGTAAGTGATTTGATTCTTATCATAAGAAAAGATACTGCTGGGGTTCAAGTGTCATTGTTGGAAAGTCATGGTTTTCTCATCGAAACCTGTACTTCTGTCTTTGTGGGAACAGGGGAGATCCTACAATGGTGAAAGTAAATGTGGGCATTACAACAGGCTACCTCATTTCTGGTGAGAGCTCCCTGATATGTTCTTTTCTCACACTCATTTGTAAGCGTGAACATTTCATGTCTAACTATTTCATCTCTGTTCTCGGCATTGTGACATTAGTGAAATCATCAAAGCCATCAATGGAAAAACAATATGAGACCAAAACCAGTGTATGTATTTTCATTGTCATTTAGTAACCACAAATGGGAAAAGTAGGTTTTCGTTTTGTTTAGTTTTTTTAACGGCAATTAGAAATATATCCTCACTACTCTTCTTTTTTTCCTTCTTGTTTGTTTTGCAGATCTTGTACTCATATTTTACTATTGGAAGGCTATAGGGGACAAGTTTTTTGTAATCCATCACGTGGCAGCATTGTATGCTTACTACTATGTACTGGTGAGTTCCCTATTGTCCAATGGCAGAACGTGCAGGCAAGATGGGAAAAGACTACCAAGGGTGAACAGCTGTCTTATGTAACGTAATCACTAAAAGTAGGTGCTAAACGTCTTTCTATGCTTGACAGATGTGATACTATTTGACTACTGGTAAGGGTGCGCACAACTAGACTGTATTTCAGCGTCATGACAGAACCAAACAATGTGACGTCATAAATCTGTTTGATAATTTGGTTCAAACTACAAAAAAATGGAAAACTCTACGCACACATCAGATGTTATGGCAGTGAAAAACATTTGGACTATTTGGATCTTTGTTGTACTTTTTAGGTGAGATGCAGTATGTCTCTAAAACAAAGAAGTGCTAAATGTGTACGGCACTGCTGATTAGAACTGTAATCAAAAACTGGCTTTTGTCGAAAACATTTCTAACATGCATTTGAACTATATAACTGTACTATCAGAACAATCAAAAATATATGATTTCATCAGAATTGTGCTGGAAATGTCCCTTACCTAAAAATCCCCCAAAACTTAAAAAAATTGCTTTATTCAATACCTTGTGATACATTGTAAATTGAGCATATGGAGTTAAATGATTTGACCCTTTTAAAAGTGTAGATATTCTGACATTATGTGGGCAGGACTCCACTGTTCACCCTTGGTTCTATGCGTCTGTAACCCTCCAGGTCACCAGGTTCTGTAGCTGATGATGATGATGATGGTATTTTTTGCATGGAATGCTCAGTAACAGTAAAAGCAAAAGTCTGCCTCAATGGCCTTGATTTCTCTCTCACTGACCCTTCAGTGAAACCCCAGAACTGAGCTGTACTGTACTGTGCTGTGTGCATGCCTTCACCACTTGGCTTTGTGTGGCTGAGGGTCACTTGTGTGCATGCCGTGATGACACCTGCTTCATGCCAGAGCTCAGTTCACCAATCTTTCTCTCTCTCTCTCTCTCTCTCTCTCTCTCTCTCTCTCTCTCTCTCTCTCTCTCTCTCTCTCTCTCTCTCCTCCCTTTCTCGCGC
>JAOVYW010057151.1:0-22959 GCA_025775045.1 Hiodon tergisus | reverse complement strand
TATATATTCTACCCTTCCCTGCTACACTACCTATTCTAAAGAAGTGCCATTCGGAGCAAAAATGTTTGCTATAATTATTTTATAATCATAATTGTTAAGGTATCTATAAGGCATTCAATCAATGACTTACTAACTTAATTGTTGGCTGCTATGTCTTAAATGTCTTAAAAAGATTTGCATATTGAACAATCCTGTGTGTCATCACACCAGGTAAAGAACACTTGATTGCTTAGCAACAGGTTGCTATTCTTCTGTTCTGAGTAAATTAATTTCAAGCAACGTGTTGATGAAAAGCTTAGTTTGATGTTGAATCTTTATATAGAAAGTGCAAAAGTGACTGTCTTTTGGGTCATTAAATTTCCTTATCTAATCATTGCCTCTTTTCAATGAGATGTTTGAATTAAAAAATGTTAAATCTCAGTGAGATTTTCTATCCATGGTGTCTTGTTGATACTTCCCACCATTGTAATTGCAATGAATGCTTTCATTTCTCTTGTATGTTATTGCGATCATCTGGAAAGCGATGGCTCTGAATTTTTAAGATTTTAATTTAGTTTTAATGAACATGATTCCATGGTAATAACATCGCCAGTTAAAGTGTTCAACCATTTTCAAAGGAGATTAATAAAGTTATTTTGATAAGGAATAAATAATTCTGACAAAAGATAATTATTGATTCTAACTGATATATCTAAGTATACTTGCAGTATACCAATTGTACAAGATAAAACAGGTTAAAATGTCAATAAATGATACTAGTACTATATTCACTTATAGATTATCACCCAGAAAAAGCCGGGGCCAAAAAAACTGTTATATTTTATAAACTTATATGCCTTTTACCTTTTCCAAGATTTGCTACATTAGCTTATTTTTAATGGCTACAGTAACTTGAAATTGTAAATAATTCAGATAGATTTTTGATTACTTTATTTTACCAGACTGACATGTACAGAACCTCTGTGGTAAACACAATTAAGTACTGAATTAATACCTAAAAATAGACAGCATAATTACGTAACTGAGGCTGGGACCAAATAAAAATTTTCACAACCCACTGATCACATTTAATTAAATTTATTTAATAGTGTTTTCTTTTCTTGTATCTAATTTCTTCTATTCAAAAAAAAAAAAAAAATTTATTTTTGATTACATTATTTTACCAGACTTCAATGTACGTTCAAAACTGCTGTTGGAGGCGTGAGGGTTGCCAATCGCACTTTGGTCCCAGTCTGAGCGCTGTCTGTGTGCATGTTGCAACCTCATCTCACGCCTTCAACAGCAGTTTTTGACGTTTGTCCAACACCAGCTATACATCTGATTTTGCCTTGAAATGGAATAGCAAAAACAGAAATGAAAAAAAAAAAAATCAGATATGTAACTCTGAGTGGTGGACAAATGTCAAAAAATGCCAATGTATACGTGAGATTAATAATCGGCGTCACAACTGCATGGATATGTAGACCCTGCCAACCATAACAATCATGTTCAGATGTTAATTTCAATTACTATTAAGACAAGCCTTAATTAAAGTAGGCCTAATGAAACTAACTACACCGTCGGCAGCTTATGATCACATTGACAAAGATTTTTGTGTCAAATTACGTGATTTGGCAATTTGCGTCATTGAAAACATCATGCATTTACAAAGATTTAAAAAATGAAAATGCATACATTCCCATGCACATTTTGATTAAATCCATGGGCATGTCTACTTTTATATTTAATGTAATTACATACAAAACTACGTAAAAATCTATAAAATCACATGATTCTTAAAAAATTATATATTTTAAAAGATTTAACAATAAAACCAATCCATAGCTATACGTCAACTTACTATCTATTTGAACATACAAAAACTACATAGAGATGAAAGAGTAGTAAATGTTCAATATTAAAGAGAATATTGATTAGGGAGAAATTGTGAAGCAAATCTTAAGTACATTAAAAAATGTATGAAATCATGTGGTTCATTCGTTGACACTGCACGTACTGTCGATGGCAAAATCATAAGTATAACTGGTGTTGGAAAAACATTGAGAAATTCCGTAGGATGCATGAGATCAGGTTAATATGTTTGATATAAAAATGCTTGAATATTTAACACTATATTATTGGGAGTAAATAATAGGATTAGTCATTTAGTAATCTTCAGAAAAAAGGGATAATGTTTGCATAATCTTAGAGAAGAGTACTGAAATATATTTTTATTATAATGACATTTTTTTCTGACCTCTATGATTACTCAACTTCTAACTCTCAGCCACTCACGGAATATAAACATAAATCTTCAGCATTCTTACAGAATTTTGATTTTAAATGTCCCAGAGCGCGGTGATACAGAAAATACAAATAAAGAAACAATAACATTTAAATTCTGCTAGTGGATGAAATGTTTGATTGTCATACCTGTTATATCCTGGAGTTTGGGAAGAAAACTACCCCACAGTTTACACTGCTGGGCTTTGAGCATTCTGTGAATTTTCAAGGAGTTGGCATTCAATGAAACATACTCTTGTTTCTTTGTGGTGAACAGCGGCCATTCTGTCTCTTGTCCTTGTACATTTGGGTTCCTGTCAAAAACAATGTTCTATGATATGAATGGGGAGTAAATTATGTTTATCTTGCATAGCTGTCAAGTTAATCACCATTATCAAGACCCAAAGCTTTAGTCACGCACTCTACCATGGTCCTTCCATAAAAGATTTAAAACATAGTGTGAAGTTGTGGGCTACACTAACTCAAAAAAGACCATTTCTTACACATTTATTTATTTATTTTTTTAAACATATAGCAAAGTTGAGAGACTGACCCGGTCCGGGCAAAGTCGGCCCAGCGTTTCATCATCTTCCTGCTTATCGCTTCCTCCTCCACAGTGTAGCCCAGGCTTCTATTCAGTGGCAGCCCAAAGACAAACTCAATTTCGTACCCATGCATCACCCCCATCCACTCCGGCCAAGGATTTCTGGAGGAACGGTGGTCGAAGTAGTACAGAGAGGCCTTGTTCCCAAAACTAACATACCTCAGTGCAAACTCTAGTAAGGGGCAGGTAACAAAGTAATCCCCGATAATGTCGTTCAATGCATTGCGGTTTTTCACACCGCTGAACTCATCCATCCAGTCAGTGTACTGGTGCACTACTGCCTCTTGTGCAATCTCACTGAATCGTGGGAGAGCAAGTCTCACGCCCTTTAAGAAATCCTCTCTGGTAATCAAGCTCTCATGGTAGATGCTGAAGCCGGGAGCCCCGTACACCAGGAAGTACGTTCCCTCATCTTTATTTACTCCCAGTAAAACCTCCGTTTTCTTAAACTGCTCGGTCTGGATCAGCACTTCCGGGAAGTCACTCAGAAAGTCGCCATCAACTGTAGGGGCAAACCCAGATCCAACAAGTAACTGCTGTTTGAGAACTTCATGTTGTCGTTTCACAATTTCTTCGGGCTCCACACTGCGGAGACAGGACTCCATATCCACATCACTTCCAAGGGTACAGCCCAGAAGCCCAGCCAGGGCCAGCGATCTATTCCAGGACTCGCCAGGAAGGACAACCGCCCAGGGGGCATTAATACTGCCACTGTGGAGGATAGCCCTGGTGAAAAGATTGTGACTTCCCGGGGACGCAAGGTGGAAGTGGACACTGGCGGCACCTGCACTCTCACCAAACAGTGTGACAGACCGGGGGTTGCCTCCAAATGCAGCGATGTTCTCAGCAACCCACTGCAGCGCCAATCTCTGGTCAAAAAGCCCTGCGTTGCCTGTCACGTGCTCATGGCCTGGCAAGGCCAGGAAGCCCAATGCCCCAAGCCTGTAGTTCATGGAGACCACCAAAACACCCTCAGTATAGCTGAGGTATCGCCCGTCGTACACATCGAGGGATGCAGTGCCTGTGGAAAACCCTCCTCCATAGATCCATACCATTACGGCAACGTTTTGTGGTTTCGGAGTTGGAGTCCACACATTTAAATATAAGCAGTCCTCACTCATCCTTGTATTGGGGTTCCACATCTCTGCCCCAGAAAAACCTGGGAAGGTTTTATCTATTTGCTGGTAGCAGGAGTTGGGGTACTTTGTTGCATCCCAAACCCCAGGCCAAATCTTTCGGGGTACAGATCGTTTAAAGCGGAGATCCCGGATAGGGGGCTCAGCAAATGGGATTCCCAAGAATGCAGTGACATAGCCCCCCGGCACTGGTACAAGTTTTCCTCGGATCTTGCCCTGGTTTGTGACGACGATTAGGTCATCCTGACCATATGAAGTACAGAGTAGATGGAGACCAAAAAGAACCAGAATTAAAGAGACAGGCATGACAGTTCTGATCTCTTCAGGCCTAATGAGGGAGTAAGCAAAGAGAGAGACATGACATATTAATCTTGGCCAAGAACTGCCTTTCACTCAACACTTACATATATCACACAAACATAACAAGTTTACTAAGTCCAGAGAAGAAAGACAGGCCTTTCAAGTTCAAGGGAAGTCAAAGTACACCATCAAAACGATCTCCATGACTCATTCGAGACCCCTCCCCCTACCCACAATCCATTCGCTTCAAACCTATTGCACAGCTTAAATGGGAAATATCAGTTTCTAAACTTAGAAGTCTTGATTACTTGTTTTGATTTTGAATCTCTTTGATTAATAAGGCCAGTTTGAACAAGACAGATTGTCCCCGAGGCATTATTGCTAACATAACTGAGGAGGAGATCAGCAGTAAGCAGGTAAGCAAAGTGGCCTACATTTTTGTGTATAACTCTGGCCAACCTGATCAGATCTTTTCCACTAGTGCCCAGTGTCGTGAACAGCACTACACCACTCCGTTGCCCACAGGTCGGCTCACCTTTTTTGCTAACATAAAAACGAGAACAAACATAGAAGAAATGGAAAAAGCTTTCTACTTAAATTCAGCACCTTACCGTCAGTACAAAATCTTCATTCTGCACCAACATATTCATGTTGAAAAATCTTGTTTGTTGTTGTATACAGCCAAAGCACTCCCAAGAGACATTAAACGTGTGTGATGTCACTCTGAACTAAACCTCCCATTGGGTAGCTGACTTTCTGTTGTACTTTATTTAGCCAACACATGCTAGACTAGACAACTGAGCTAAAAGGGGGACTCAGCTTAACTGCAGGCTGCAAGAGAATCATTAAATGGCTTTCAAAATAATGCATCTGGTGTGTGCCTTTGGTAGTGAGGACCATTATGCTAAATCCTACACACACACACACACACACACACACACACACATATACACGGACACAAAGAGTGTAGTGGACCTTGCTGTAGGTCGCCTGCAGTTATCATATTTCTCTGAAGGTAATTAGGCTAGCACAACCAAGGAGAACTCTCTTATACTGCAAGCACACAGGGAGTACCTGCTTCAAGGGAAATGACATGCAACTCTTACTGACGCAGTCTTAAAACTGATTTAAGTATCAGTGGTTCAGGGAGGCGGTGAGCTGGCGGTGACTTAAGAAAAGATTTGTAGTAAAAAGGAAATCTTTAAATAAAACAATGGGCGACTATCTTGCCATCGGTGTTTCCGAGTTAGAGAGATAAGCAAATAAAAGAGATGACACTCGTTTCCCCCTGAGAGTGAGATTTTAATAAACTCTTGCAGTGGTCACGACGACTTGAGCTGATAGGATTGGAGCAGCAGACACGTCTAATGCCTTTTCTCATTGGCCACCATCTACTTATCTGGACAGTTAACCTTTCTAGACGCAGTCTGGAAAAGACTGGTTACACACTGGTATTTTAAGGCATCCAGTAGACAAATACCACAACAAACATATTGACCCCGGGCACTACCACATCTCAAACCAAACAGTCATTGTAATCACTGCCACTTAATCAAACTACAGCCACGTAAATGAAATGGTGTTTCTACCTAATCTTAGAAAACCACACTGTCTTTAATCCTAACACAAAATAGCTAAATACCTAAATAGTTAATTAAACAGAGCGAAAGGTGAAAATAATCAGTATTAGTAAGGGCACTAGTATTAGTAAGGGCAATGCTGTCCTCTAGCCAGCACACCCCAGGCACAGCCTTCAGTATTATACAACATATAGCAGAACATGTTATAATTTCACAGATATTACCTTCAGGAAAAGTTGGTTTTAAAGACTATGTATTCTTTTCACATTTTTAATCTGCAAGGAAAATACAAACCAAAAAAAAAGGAAAGACTATAACTGATTAGCATGCAGGAAGAGATTAGCGATATATCCCTTTACTTTTTTTTTCTCCTTGCGTGGCCTTTTTTTATTATGATGATGATACTTATTTAAAAGATTGCATTAGTGTACAGTTATGGTCTACAGTTACACTGAATTAGTTCTCTTTGTGCTGGCTACAGGCCTAGGCCAAACAAAGAACAAGCCAAGTCAGTTTCCCCCATGCCAAAAGTTCCAAAAACGCATCACAGTATGAACAGCACAAGTATATAAATATATCTGAGATACATGAGAATGTGCCGGGTTGTGAGTCACACAATGTAGGTGTTGGTAATTTTTATACCATGTATCAGTACTCAAAAGAACACACATGAATTTCTCCAAGGTTAAATGCCTGTCAGTTGTATTTTTTTTAAATGTTGCTGTCAACATAGCCAAGAGGACAGAGTGACAGAAACACACACTGAAAAAGGGAGACACTAGTTTACAGCCAGAATATGCAGCTGCTGTCTGGTCTTGGTAGCAGCCTAGATTGTGGATTAGTGCTGTGAATTTGTAAAAGGCCAAAGCAGGTCATGTCATGTCCAATCCGGCTGTGTCAACAGTTGGCCCTGGGCCGATTACATGGGCTTCAAACTCAGAAGGCCAGAATTGGCCCCCGCTGAAACACGGTACAAAGCTCAACTATAATTACGACCCCTTCCACCCTCCTGGAAATAAAAACTGAAAACATGATCTAAGGCAGGTGTGTCCTCCATGACAACTCAGAGCTACTGCCCCTCATCACTGGTATTTGAGCCTCATATTGATATAAAGGCTGCACTGAATATACAGCAGGAGTTTATATGACACCGAGGTAGGGTACTATAGTGTAAAAATGGCACTATAATCCAAGATGGGGGGTGGGGGTCTCTGCATTGGCCAAAACAAAGTCCAAATAGTAAGTAGCAGGTAATAAATAAATAAATAAATTGCATCTAATTTAAAAAAAAATACAAAAAAAATACAAAAACAAAATTATTACACAAACTAGCAAAACGGATCGTGACCCAATACACTCCAAGGTGTTTATAGGAGCAAACCATATAAAAAAGTTATGTGGTAGACATGGGAGTCTCCAATTTAAGATTTAACACTCAGTTTGCACCTCAAGTAAGCAGTCCCGAATTACACCCTGATGGTCTTCTACATACTAAAGTTACTTGACACTGAATGAAAAACGAAAGTACTCAAATTTGGATGACACGCAACTAAAATGCTTTGCCAAAAGCTGTCCTGAGGGGTATATTGTCCCTTTCAACGGGATCCAACAACCACTCAGGAACAGGGTAGGTACAAAAAAACTGGAAAATGAATTTGTATTAATTTCATTTCATTTTAAACACACGCTGTGCATTCTGTCTTCATCCAACTATTTATTAAATGCAAGGTTCCTAATGAACCAGATATGGGCTCAGGCCAAAACACTATTGTAACAGTTTTGGTCTGAAACCCATCCCATAGGGTTCAAAACAAGGAGCTAAACACCAACTGAAAATAAAGCGTGTTCTTTATTTTACACATGTACTTACAGCCTGTCTTTACGAAGGCAGATCAGGCAATGAAAAATACTGGTAAAAAACTGTGAAAACTCTGGTGACCATTCTGAGCCCCAACACTCCAACTCATGGTGGGGAAACCAAAGACAAATCAAATGTACAGGAACAGGAGACATTACAGTACAAAGCATCACAGAACATAATCAAATCTTAACAATTAACAAACAATTAACTATTTACAGTCCTTACTCTAACCTCCCAGCAGCCCCTATGGAGATGGCCCCATATTAACTGAGAGGGGCGGTGCAGCTTTCCAATCTCTGTTACACTATCTTGATTCTGTGTGGATAACAGCAATACTCAAAGATAGAGATGAAGTGCAGAAAAAGACTTTGCCTCATTTATCACAAATACTACATGCACTTTACAATAGACTTAAATACCAACACCGGAGCAGCAACTTCCCTGTGCTAGACAGCTAGAAGCAGTCTACTTCTCCATACCTACCGAAGTATGATTACGCCAATAGAACCCATTCATTTAATAGTATCACTATCTCAGCATTTCAAAGACTAAAGGAACAACCAGGTGAAAACAAAATTACTATTACCAGTAGTACTAATGCGAAACGTGCAGCCTCCACAGCCTTAAGAAATACGAGGATGGAAAGATGTAAACGGCTTCTATTTTTGCAGTTAAACCTATAACAGTAGGGATAAACCGCATTTCAATAACAAATTTGTCTTCAGAAAAAATCAGTCATTTTAAAAGCGAACAGCGCACTGGTTTTGTTTGTGCTTATTCCTAGCAGTTTGAATACCTAGTTTCCATTTCAAAATGTCTCATTCCTGTGATGAAATGTGGTATAAAATGCAATGTCAAGTTCTCCCTCAACCTAAGAAAGACGGATTTGGAGAATTAATATGTTTGCAACCAAGTTAATCATTTAAAGTATACCACTTGCATCCCTTTATTTTTCAGCTTTTGACACAAACGCACATGATCTAGTGTACCAAGATTTTATTCTTCGATTGGCAGCGACCATGTGATTGGCAGGCAAAGCAACAATTCAGAATCCACCCCTCGTTTATTTGATTACCAACCTGACATGCGCTGTACATGCAGATACCGGTCCTGAAAGTCCGTGCGAGAAACTTCAAATTATGCCCAACCCCAAAATTCAGTCAGTGCCCGAACGAATGCATTTATGGTGGTGAACGATTAAAAAAAATGACTAGAAAAGATTCAACTCAAAGACTAGGAACACACATAAAGGACCGAAGAACTTCTGTCCGCTCACTTTGTCGAATAGGACCGATACATTTAGATGGCGATGGTAATTAGGGTAACGTTCGGTAAAGTAGAAGGAAATCGAAAACATTCGATAACGATTTATGCGATCCTTTAAAACGCTTGAAAATGTATGCTTTACGCTTAATTTACGGTAAAAATTAATTCATTGTTGCAGGATATGTCTAACATACTAAGAGCGTACTATGGGTGTTAAAACGAGATGGTAAATCGCAGGTTCCATAAATAGATAGCATTCAAATATATTATTTCCATGTAAGAACCGGCGCGTTTTGCTTTTCTGTGGCCGAACTGCTGAGAAAACTTTGATTTCGGCAAATAAGTCATATCTATGACGTCCTACATATGAAGTATATAAAAACAACTTTTTGTACTCACCTAACCAGGTATGTAGTATGAGCAATTTATTGTACGGTTTCCTTCAGTGGCGCATGCGCTAATAGGCCATTCGTGGGTTAAAGATAGTGTACAAATCCACGCAGTTTCACTTACTGTCAGTTTCGTGGTACTATCTTAACCTGCTTTGCTGTGCGACGTAGCAAAACATCGCGAGTCTTCGGATTTAATACGTACGTTGTTAGATGAAAAGGCAGTGTTAAATGAAAGTCAAGATCTACTTATGCATTCGATTTTGTTATAACGTAAATATTAGTATATAAGTAACTGGGAAAATAAACAATTTCGTATAGTTTTTCTGCCGATCAATTGGTATTCATATTTACTTAGACATTTTTTTTTGTATTTAATGACCCGGGAATTAAATGCCAACGCGCCAGCCCATATATGTGTTAATGACAGCGCTTGAACTGTAAAATGAAGTGAACTTAAGAAATTAAATAATTTTTCTGATGCTAGTCCTTTGCGTATTTTGAGGAAGACAGTAGAAACAATGAAATACTGCTCGTAGCCTTGACGGCCATGTGTTTTCACCAAAATCTATTATCTGAACTCCGCAGTCTTTCATGAGCACTTCAGTTGCTCCACTTCCCAGATTTGGCGCATCCTACAGAACAAAAAAAATCTATAAGTTTTATATTTTAGAAGCCCCTCTGGTGACATCATCTGTTAATAAAATATTGAGCGGCCACGACTTAGTAACGCGTGGGAACAGGGTCATAATGTGTGAGAACGAGAGTCGTGGCCACGCAATATTTTTATTAACACGTGATGTCACCAGAGGGGCTTCGTAGATATTCGCCACCTTTTGAAATTTGAATGTATGGGGGCTTATATCGCCACTCCTAGATATTTAGTGCATGTAAGCAGTTGGCTAAATTAAATGACTGCTTTAATATCTAATACATTATGTTACAATATCTGTGACAAAGTGTCACCCAACGTGTAATTTCTTGTTATGTATTTCTCCACCGATCTGAAGTGAATCTGTCAGTCCTTGAGCCCTACTAAGAATCCCCGGAGATATAGTGGCAGTATGGTTCCCTGGGCGAACCAAACCCCCCCCCCACCATTCTGCACTAACTACTTTTTATTCAGAAGATTGGAACAACACAAGTAAATAATCATAACATTTAAAACTATATAAATATAAAAATATATACAAAAATAAGACTCAAATATCAAAATGAAGTAACGAAGACAAATAGAAACAAATTGTAGCATATAAATACAAATAAAAAAGAGAATTGAATTATAACACTATTACCCTATTGCTAACAACATCACACAAATAAAACTAAATTGCACAAATCCTATATCACACAAATAGAATAACACACTTATGAAGAAGAGAACCTGATTATTACACTCTTGCTCTCAAAAAACACACAAACTAAACTGCACAACTGCCATCTAAATCTCGTATCCATTTGTGTTGATTTGGCACCCGAGCATCAATACATTACCCATCCCCCAACACTGTCAACCAAGAGTCCAGACTAAACCAATTCACCTTGGTGGTGTGCAGATTGGTTTTATATTATTCTTAATGATTTCGCTCAAACCTGAAAAAAATGCAGCAGTATGTCTGTGAAACTATATATTCACAGTATTATGAAGTAATTGTCGTTTATTTGGTTGCATTTCGTAGTGTGACTGATTTTACTAATTCCATTAGTATTGTACAAAGTTAGAGGTGCGCTATTTGATAGATTCCCCCGCTCCCCCTACCTCTGGCTTCCAATGGGGAGACCTGAGGTCAACCTGCCCACGCCCCCCTCCCCATCTCGTACTTCTGAGTGGGAGACCTTCCCAGGCAGTAGCCTGCCTAGCTCACAGACTAGAATCAGGGCACCCACTGCAACGAGGTTAACTGACCCACAGTCCTACACATGATATCATTGACGTGACATGCAAAAGGTTTGGTCTGGGGGCATCATGGCCTTTGTGTTGCCATAATGTGCATATGTGTAAGAGGTAAAGGAATAGGTTGGAGTGGACAACAACTGTGTGTGTCCTTACAGACAAGTACTAATGTCAGTGTACGTGAAAGGATGTGGATTCTACTTACACAAAATAGTTACTTACATTTACAGAGAGTGAAAACCGGGTCATCGTTACTTGAGAGACATGACAGTGCCACCCTGCTGATACATGGCTAACCTTCCCCCAGCCTTGCTGAAATTCTGATGAAATATATTTGGAAAGTTTTAGAAACACTGAGATTATGCATAAAATGGGTCACAACAGTCTCAGTTCTACAGGAGGTCCTTACAAAGCAACTTGACAATAACCCAAATAAGATGAACCAGAAGCTGATGATCAGATTTTGAAGTGTGATATATACTGAAGTTATTATGTCACCTTTCGAGGAAGGAGGTGTTATGGTACAGAAAAAAAATCACCATGACCTCGAAAAACACCTGTTTTGCTGGTGTAGAAGTGTAAATGTCTGTTGTTGAACACCATTCTTCATGTGTAACAGGACTATTCAGTCCCCTCGCAATGCATTTCAGTGCTTTACAGTTTGCGCTGGCTAGTGCACAGCTCTGTTAAGTTCAGGTGAAAGGAAATAGTCAAGGGAATTTGGGCAAAGAAATAGAATCAAAGAGTTTGTCCTCCAGAGGGTGATAGATGAGCAATAGTCTGTCATTTTACTTACCTTCAGTTGAGAGTGTATGGGAAATGGATTATAAGATCATGATCAGTAAATAACCCGTATTTACTTACAGCCCCTGCCACAGCTAGAGTGGTTAAACAGAGTTATTTGAAACACCTGAACCGAGGCACCTTTCACTGTCTACACAAAAAGTGGTGTTCGGACATGTTCTATTAATCCACAAACAGTCCATAAGGCTTTTTTGTTTAGGGGGGTATGGGCAAGTTATGAAATTTCACTTTGTTGATTAGAATCCTATTATAAGCCAAGTAAAATGGACAGAAGACCTCAAAGGGATGTTAAATCGTGAGCCTTTGGTTATGAATATACTTAATATGGTACACCTGGATGTATCCTTATGGAAATAGGTGCTTGTCACGAAGAAAGAATCACTATCCCAGCTGCTGTTCCAGCATGTGATTCATGAACAGTGTTTCAGCTAGTAAAGAGTGGTGAGCAAAGCATGCTTTCCTGAATTAGGCCTTCACAATCTGGGTAATGTGTAGAAAGTGCGTTTTGGAAGGTACATAATTTGATCATAATAGGTATTTTAAGATCTGTCCTGTTCATTTAATACAGCTGGTAAATGAATGTTAATCTATAGAAGATATCTACGGATTTTAAGTACCTAGTCATCAGAATTATATTCAATGCTGTGTATAATTAAACCATTGGAAGAATATGAAGTGTGACAATAGCGGATTCTTTCAAAAATAAAAAAAATAACGGCATTTTTATTGATGAACTAACTGAAAAAGAACAATGCCATTTTAGTAGTGTTACAATGTTTTACAAAACCTATAACCAAAAAGTAAAAAGAGTATTATCTAAAATAATTGCCAATAAAATTTTATGAAAAGCAAATTGAATTATGAATTGGGAATTACACTTCTATAAGAGCGTTATTGTGTGAAGTGTTTGTACCTAAATTTGAATTTAAAAAAATACTCTCTGAAAATATTTTTCTTATCAGCTACAGGTTTAGCTAAAATAAAAAAATTTAAGTTTACATACGCACTTAAGATAATCCAGAGAAAGTTTTGTACCCCTTAGGTATCATGTAAATACCAGATGGTAACAGTTAAGCTTTCAGTACACCGAATGATATGCGATAAGACACGGGTATTTCACAATTATGTAGGTCAAAGCCTATTTCTGGATACCCGATATTATTGGGAAAAAGTTATTACAGCATGATTTAATCTTAAATTCATACAGGGTCATAAACTTTGTCCATGTGGATAGCTGAAATTTAAATTGATCAAATAATTTGTGTAGTTGGTCATAATAACTGACTGAAGCCTGGCGAATACTGTGGAATTTTTCAATGTTTGTGTAACATCGATAAGGCGCCAAGTTTGGTATTTAATAGCAATAAATTAGCACGTAATGTTATTGCAATGCTATTTTAATATTGTAGCAATGCTGTACAAAAACAAAGCTAATACTGAAAGAGCATTGTATAACATAATGTAAATGTAATCTTACATTCAGAAACATGGGGTGTTATTAAAAATAGAGTAAAATACACCATATGGACAAAAGTATTGGGCCACACTTCTTATTCATTGAATTCAGGTGTTTCATTCAGTCCCATTGCCACATGTGTATAAAATCAAGCACCTAGCCATGCAGTCTGCTTTACAAACATCCCAGCCCAGACAAACTGGAGTTTCATTTTTCAATATCTTAATAACACTTAACTGTCTTGCAACCAGTTTAGTGGTCTGCCTTGTATTTACTCATGCAGGCTTTATTGCCCATGTGTATTTGATTTTTATATATGTATATATATATTACAGCAATATTTCACTCTGGCCTAGTTTTCTAAATTGCCTGTGGGCCTTTAAGTAAGGGGCAGCTGGTGGTGTGGTGGTTAAGGTAACAGGCTTGTAACCAAAAGGTTTCTGGTTAAAGTCCCACCCCAGCTGTTGTACCCTTGAGCAAGGTACTTAACCAGAAGTGGTTCAAATGTTCAAACGTTAAACCCTGTAAGTCGCTTTGGATAAAATCGTCTTCTAAGCAACTATAATGTATGTATTAAAAAACAAATCTACATTTTAAGGCGATGATAGACATGTTTTTTTAGGAAAACAGTGGGGAAGATCCCCTGAGTTAAGAAACCGAACAGTAAAAATATGATAAATAAGACATGCAGTAGCCGATAAGTTAATATCAGACGTAAATCAAATACCACTCCTTTAGTCAAGGATTCCTTCTGTCAGTGGTCGCTAGCTCCAGTCCCATGCTGTTTTTTTTTTAGGAAGGGAATCCTCTCCACTGGTGTTCCATGTGAGAATCAGATAAAACCCGGAAAGACCCAGAAGCCTGCTAAGATTGGGGGCCACTACTATCTTACATTCACTGAAACGTAACAGTTAAAAGAAGAGAAAAACTGGAACCAGAGCTCTCTATTGGACAAAGTTTCAAGATTTCATTCAAATGTTTTTATTTTTTATCCATTTTTTTGTCATGAGAACACATTACCTTACAAAAACCAGAGGCGTTGTACCTTGCCCTTCTCCTCTCTCCTGCCAGCTGCACATTCCTAATGTCACATTCCTGAAAACCCGCTCAACCAAGACTACCATGGCAATCCAATCAGACTGGAACATCAGGATAGCTGTCTATGCAGTGTGTGCAGAGTTTCCCCAGCAGGCCGCACACTACCAAAACTGAAATGATACTAACACTTTTGCACCCTCTTACACTCACTTTTTTTTCGTGCACAAGATTAGTGTATAGATCAAAACAGGGCCAGGATCCATGTTTCTCATTCTTCTCCAATAATATACTTTTCTGTTTTTTTTTTTTTAAATCTCAGCCTCTGCCATCACGCAGAGACCAGGCAGGTAGAACCTGGCCATTGTGTGGAGATTTCTGTCATGGATTTTGTTTTTAGAGTGATGAAGAAACTATTGTAAAATAATACACATTTTATTTCCCCTCTGCAACACAAAGTGTAGTGGCATACAATCCAAGTTTATGAAGCTGAAATGAATATAATCGATTACGTAAAAATAAACGTACCCTGTAATATTTTGTATTTCCTGTTAAACCGGTCTCCAACCTGTATTTAATGATATACCTTTCTTTACAACCAAACTATCCCACTATTACAATAGTCTCTGCTGCACATACAAGCTAGCCAGTGCAATTAGCAAATAGCTCACTAAGCTTCTTTTGTCCTAATTTAAGTGTTTACAAATACCTAGCTAATAATATAATTACTGAACAGTGAACAGATCCTTACGTTACAGTTCTAAAGGACCGCTAGTGAAATATTAAAATTAAAGTGAAAAATATTTTACACTCTAAATTTCATAATTAAAAGGATCATTACAGCCCTCTATGCAAATCAGCTGTAATACAGTCTGCATAATAAGAGTAAAAACACTTTCACTTATAGTGTCCGGGAAACCAGAAAGTCTGGTGACAGCTTCAGCCAAAGTAATACATATTCTTCCCCTATCGTTCTGGAACCAAGTAACAACTTAGCATTGTTTCACACTAAAAATGGGACACGATGTGATTTGGATTTAATGCTCGGGAATGTCGTCACATTTCAAACACACAAAATCTGTGCCGCCTTCCACTTTTCCCAAAGGCTGCTGGGCCTCCGGTAGACCCCCACTGCCTTGGCATCCTGCCACCTGCAGATGCAGAGGCTCTTCAATTCAACACTGGGAGTGTAATGTCTCCCAGTAGGTTCCTTCTCAGGCCAGAGCCCCCACACCCAGCAGCAGCTGTTATTGAACCACCTGACAGTGACTGTCAAGGCCTGGATGAGAAAAAGTGCAGCCTATGATCCCCCTTCCTCTCCTGTTTGTTCTTTTCCTCCGGCACCCTTCCTGTGAATTGGAGCTTTTCTATCACTCCCGATGTTGCTACTGTGTTTCATCAACACATACAAGAAGGACATATCAGTTTTAGGCATTCAGTAGAGCAAGGGAAGCGAGAACCAGAAGATCGAGGGAGAATTTTTGGACTTAATTATACCATTTCTCTATAGTTGTATTATTTTCCTTGTCACTTTGTTCTTTATTTCATTTTATTATGTTCAGCAATTCAATAGTGATAAGGCAGGATGAAAAGGGATGTAGAGATACACATCAATGATGATTGGATGCAAAAGTCGGATCTGTGCTGTCAGATTGTTGCGGATTGCCTAGATGAGGGGTTCAGCTGTGTAAGCATCTTGAGAACATGCTAAAGAGCAATTAAAAAATGTAGCTGTGCAGAGAAAGGGGTGCAATATTTTTATTTTGCATAATCACTTTGACATTATCAAAACAATTACCATATAATATTACCATGTCAGCGTTTGTCTCACATACTAGCAGTAACACAAATGAGGCAAAAATACAAACTTTGCAGATGTAATAACCCTCCACATTTAACTATCAGAAAGTTTTGCCTACCAGGCCACTACCTCATCTCTCACCCCTGCATACAGTGGAGACCTAACTATGATAATTACTTTTGAGATTTGTTAAGTACTTAAGGAATAACTGACTGCTCTTTTTCATGTTGAAATATTTAAATAATGTGGCATCCCCCGAGCGTCTGCCCAGGACACCATGAATCAGTTTGGTTGTTGCATGACCTGTTGATTCCTGAGTGGAATTTGTATACGTACGGTGATATAGGTCCCTTGCAATTGTCATCAAGAATATTTTAACTGGGGCTACAGATACACCTTGCGGTTTTGAGTACTGAGGGCTCATTCAGAGTCTTTTTTTATTTTGAATCTCAGGATTCTTGAAAAGCATTTCTGACTTCTAAAGCTAATGCATCCTCTTTTGTGAGTCACTATGGGATAAAAGGGGACGTTCAAAGAAAATGTATACTTAGGTTTTTTGATTTGATCTTTACATATGAGAGTCAGACAACTGTCAAGTAAACACAGCTTAATCCCATATTCAATTTTGTAAGAATAAAATCTTGTTTTTAGAATCTCATTAAACATTCTGTTCTCAATTACCATGATTACCATGAAAATAATATCAATTAGACTTTCCACTCTCATCACTCCAACAAAGAGAGCAAACAACAAATTGGACCACCCTTTTAAGTACCTAGAAAAGGCTGCTGATTGCAAAAATTAACCTTTTTGTTAACCAACATATTAACACTGATAAAATGTATCTGGACCCCTACCTGGTAATTTATGATAATTACAAGTTAGCTTTTTGTAATTATGTCGATACCTATGGCCAGGCATGAGAGTACAGAAACAAAAGAAATCTGATTTGAAGAATTCCATGCAATGTTCAAAACGAGTCTGTCCTCTCCAACTGTGGAGGGGGTCTCTTCTCCTTACAACCCCTACATTCAGTTTAAAAAAAAAATGTTCTTCTTTTTTTTAAGACTCCACTGCAAGACCTGAGCAAACAAAGGACTGAATTGTTTTGACAAAACAAAAACAAAACCAGCAGATACATATAATGGAAAAAGCTGACAACTATTTTATCTAAGTTACCTTTTGAGAATCTAGCTGCTATTTATGGAATCATCAATGCTCTGCATTGTAACAACTAGACTGAAATGGTTGTCATGAAATGTATTCCTGCCAGCTTTTTGGCCTATAAGCTTTAATCACACATTCATATATTTAAAGTCATACTTTAGTCTTTTGTCTATGTAAGACACTTTTGTCTTTTGTCAGGTTGAGTACATTTACTACTGAGAGTGCCCAATCTATGTAAAACCTATTTAAATTTATGATTCATAGGATTCGTAAGATATTTAATGCTTCACACCTTTACTGAAGTGTTTCTGCCGTAACATTTTGACTTTCTGGAGGGGGGCTGGTATCTGGATAAATACTTGCAGGATTTTCTTGCAAAACAGGAAATCTTCTGAGTGATCGGTTCTTTTATAATAAAGCAGGCAGGTGCAACCCATTCAACCTACATTCAGGGCGATAAACAAAGTCCTGAATTTGATTAATGCTGTGGACAGGAAGTGCTGTCTGTGTTATCGTGATGTTTGAGGTTTAAGTAACCCCAAGCGCTTAAATTATTCAAATAACTCGATTTTGCTAGACTTAAGCTAAAAAGAAAATTACTCAGAAGCACAATCGAGACTGACATAACATTCTACAAAGGGAGACAAAAAATGTAAATATTCTCATTTAATGAAACCTTTTTCTTGACTAAGTCTATGGAATGATGTTGTGAATACCATGCCAATAAACAGCCAAATATGTCTGCATGACGATAATGTGTGATTACCTCACTCCATATACACGGCTTTACTGTTATACACTTTGACTGTTTTTAGCACAGATATGGACATTTTTAACCAAATTCCAAATAATTTGGATCACTGGCCACTGGCCATTTCAGAATTTGTTTTGATTTCAGATCAGCCGAATAAACAATCTATGAGGAGATTACTCGTATAAACCAATCATTGACCCCTGAAGAAAACAGCATCATTATTTACCATGTGTATACTAACATGCCAGTTTCCAGGCGTTCTCTTGATTGCATCTGGGGTAATTTTTCATTTTTTCCCACATTGGCTCTGGGTTTTTTGATACCCTAAGTATGTGGATAGCCCTTCAAATGAATGGATTTGGCAATGGAACTGAGGCTAAGTGGTAGGCCACATAAGCTTACAGAATGGGATCGCTGAGTGCTGGTTTGGGACTGTTTTTCATGATTCGGGCTAGGTGCAGTGAAGTTCCAGTGAAGGGAAACGTTAATGCTATAGCATGCAATGAAATTCTACATGATTCTGAGCCCTTTCCTATTTCAGCATGACAATGACCTTTTGCACAAAGTGAGGTCCATACAGGAATGGTTTGTTGTGATCGTGTGGAAGAACTTGACTGGCCTGAGAACTGACCTCAGCCCCATCAAACAGCTTTGAGATTAAATGTAACGGTATCTGCGAGCATGGCCCAATCGCCCAACATCAGTGATCATCACAGATGAATTTGGACGCTTTCTGCGAGCCTGGTCTAATCACCCAACATCAGTGATCATCAGAGATGGATTGGAGCCATATCTGTGAGCCTGGCCCAATCGCCCAACATCAGTGATCATCAGAGATGAATTTGGACGCTTTCTGCGAGCCTGTCCTAATCAGTGATCAACCTCACTGGGGCTGAATGGAAGCTAGTCCCGGCAGCAATTTTCCCAGTAGAGGCTGTTATAACAGCAAAGGTGGTGACAAATCCATATTAATATCCATGTTTTGGAATGAGATGTTCGACAAGCAGGTGTCCACATACTTTTGGCCACATAGTGTATGTTCAGCACTTTGTGACAGTTACTTTTTTATAATGCTCAATAACAAACACAATTTGATTGATTACATAAACTCACACTGTCAAGATATGGCATGCCAACTGTCTACTCAGTAGGGTAAATTATGGAAAGAACAAACATCTCTCTCCACAGGGATGGAAAGAAAAAGAGAAGTAAACATTAAATATCAATTACATATTCCGCTCATCTCTTTTCATCACAAGGCTGGTTTTTAGATAAAGTAGGTTTGCTAAGATTAATCAAAATATGTTAGTGGCAACTCATGCAACTCTTGATGTTGAGGTCCTCTGAAAAAATGAAAAAATAAAAATATAAAACAGTGCTTAATTAATTTTTATAAGGTGATTTTTTTTTACATTATTTTTAATTATGAACAAAATAGAGATAACTGGTTTCAATATATACCTTGGTATTAAACCTGGAGGCGGCAGTTTTCAAACTGTAAACATTTCCTTCATACCAGATTTTTTTTGTTGATACAGATTATTAACAAACCTTTGCATACTTTGCTAAATCTTTTGACTCTAGTGTCTGCTGCGCTAATATTTTTGGGTGCAGCAGAAATCATTTTTAGCTCAAAACGTGTCCACTGAATCACCTAAACTGGTTTAAATGGTGAATGGAAGAGACATCCCAGAGCACTATAACCTGAAGAAAGATATAAAGTCGGAGCATTTTGGTTACCTGAATAATGTTGATGGGTTGTGACGGAGAGTCTCAACTCCATGCAAGCTGCAGCAGAAACCATCACAAGTACTGAAGTGGAGTGACGTGGGCTTTTATTTTATATACAACTCAATTAAAGGAAAAGGCGTTTTAATGCTATAGTTAAACCAAACGCAGAAATACATTGCTTTTTGTACAGATATTGGATACTATAACATTGCATCTAAAACTATGTTTAAAAAAACATGCTTGCTGATTTTATAGAGAACATCACGTTAGAAATCTCGAATCCAGTAGGCTTTATATTGCCAATGTTGAAAACAAACATAGCATCCCAACTACAAACATGCCCTCAGAGAGGATATTCAGTTCCAGGGGAGATACAATCTCACTTCAGCATTCCTCAGTGAGCCCTGAAATTGTTAACATGCCAATATTTTTTGCATCACAACTTTGACAACAAAACAGCTCAGTGATAGAAAACGACAAACCAGGCCCTGCTGCTTTTTTTTGTTTTTTTGTATACTGAGTTTTATGCTATAAACCAAGTGTTCTATTTGCATTCAATGGGCAAAATGTAACAATGTCCGCAGACGGAGGTGAGAAGCAAAATGATAGATAGCTTAAAAGACGAGCTGATGGAAATATAGAAACGCACTGATCAGGAAGTTAGAATTACTATTTCATATCCTAGCCGATATTTGATTTTATTTTTGCAGCAGAGTGGAAGGCTCCAGGAAGAGAGGGCAGCCACATGTGAACAAAACCTCAGTGATTGTAAGACTTCCCGTCAATTGTGCTTTCCACAAAGGGCTACTCCAGTAAACTCCATAACTATGGCATGCTTCTAGTAGGGATTTGCCTGACTGGTCCTGAAAATTAAGACTTTGCTTTTATTATATTTTTCAGTGTGCACATTTCTTCTTTTGATTGACATTAATGACTTTGGCTAAAACAAATTACGGTTCAATTATGGAATAATATCCTTAACATTCATGTAACTAGCTTGCTGTTTATTTAAAGAAGGAATAATCATGATAAAACTTCTTAAAATCACAAACATTATCTGTAGCAATAAAAGTCCTACCGACAGCTGTAAGACTACTGTAAAACATGTGTTGCCTTGGTTACTGAAAGACTTGTGACAGATGTCCTTGGAAACAGACAAGATTAATTTATGAAAAATAAAATTAATCTAAGTGGAGGCTAGCCAAGATAGATAACGATAGGGTGTGCATTTTAAGATAAGATAGCTACATCATAGTTAAGTTAATAAAAATTTTAAAAAGGCTTTCAGACCTCTAATGGGTAAAATTGTGATTTTCCCTGGTCCCTTTTGACTAATCTGGAAAGTGTTTGTATTCTCACAAATTATTCCTATATCACTAATCATTGTCAGTTAATTCTGGATTTAGGATAGCAAAAATCATTTAAACTGATTTCAGGTAATGATTGAACTTGATGAGAATAGATTATTTAAATGTAGTTATGATCCTTAGTATTTGGATTAGATATTCAGGGAGCATTGGTCAAATAGAGAGGGTTCATCAACCAATTTAACAAAGTACAGGAAATTATGATTAGGTATTAACATTGGACATTTCATTAAGACACATGGTATGGTCCAAGAAATGAAAACTGTGTCAAAAAAACAACCCAAAAGCTATAGTCTGTGTTGGGTGGTTTTCGGGAGTAGAAAAGTTGTGAAGTGCGTAATTATTTTAAGCCAATTGAACATCGATTCATATTCATTTTTTTTTTGTGCGTTTCTTCTTTTGTTTCAAAGTCTTTGTTTTATCCTTCAATTAAGTGCACTGTAAATACTAACACTTGCAATTCTTCTGCCTGTGCTGCGGACAATAAAACTCCATCGCTGAATATACTTTGTCATTGGTTTTAATACCCCCCACAAGGTCTTCCCACCACCTTGTCAAGGGAACAACAAGAGAACCCATACCGATTTAACCCACCCCAGCCCAGGCCAATTTTGCACTGCTGTGCTCTCACAGTCACTATCAGCTAGTGCCATTAGCTGTTAAATTTTGTATTAAATGTATTAAAGTAAGCAGTTGGTAGCCACATATTATAGAGTAGTTGCAAGTGATTAAGGGATATTTCAGATAGTGCTGCTCTGATAAAGCTATTAATCAAGCCAATTAATCAACAAATGATTTGTTAATAGAATTTTTAAATAGTTGTGCTCTGTGAAAATCGGAAAAAACACATTGACAGAAAAAGTTGCGTGGTTAAGACACTCATATTTGTATTTGTCTTTTTCCCCCATTATGAACAAAACACACTATCAGTCTTTTCAGCTCTTTTTCATAGTTTTTCCTCTTGTCGTGTTTGTAGTACCAATACAGTTTATCTGAAATAAGGGAGAAATTATGCGCTATGTTTAAAAGAAACATTTAAAAAAAAATTAAATTATTTTTAACAGTTTATACTTATACTTATAGAACTAACAGGGATAACTCGTAAGACACTTAAACAGTGTAGTCACTATGAACTGAAATATTTTGACTAAGTATTTCAAATAAAACATAACGCCAGAAATAAGACATTAATAAAATAATTAAATAGCTCACTGGGACATTTGCCTAGGGAGATTTTTTTTCCCGCTGTTGTTGAGCAAATAGTCATGGAGACTTGAACTTGCCAGCCAGGGAACCACCCAACAGCAGAGCCATTTATGAGGTAGGAAATTGCTTTAGGGCAAATGCAGTGGTTTGGGAATATACACTACGCTTTGACTCTCTGAATGGCACCATCCTGCCTTGCCTGGGCCAGTCCAATGTATTCTGAAGCTAAGAGCAGCTTTATTCCCCTATGCACGCATACAGACACAAAACAGTTACCTAATTAATTGGAAGCAACACTTCCAGTTTCTCCAGATCCTCTAACATACATTTATTTTACTTATTCAGT
>JAOVYW010057140.1:0-22961 GCA_025775045.1 Hiodon tergisus | reverse complement strand
AATCATAATCTACAATAATGTCTTCTATTCTTCTTGGTTTGATGATGTACAAGTTTACATACACTTAGGTTGAAGTCATTAAAACTCTTTTTTTAACCACTCCACAGATTTCATATTAGCAAGCTATAGTTATATTATAGCTATAGTTAGCTAGCAATTCGTTTGGGACATCTACTTTGTGCATGACACGAATATTTTTTCCAACAATTGTTTACAGAGAGATTGTTTCACATTTAATTGACTATATCACAATTCCAGTGGGTCAGAAGTTTACATACACTAAGTTAACTGTGACTTTAAGCAGCTTGGAAAATTCCAGAAAAATGATGTCAATCCTTTAAGCAATTAGCCAATTAGCTTCTGATAGGCTTCTGAATGTGCACCAAATAATCTTTTGTATTCTTAAATGTACGCTTTAGGTTTCATTATCCTGTGCATTAAAACTAAATACAGTATATGTAGGTTGTAAGAGGTTGGAAAGGATAGGGTAACCTTGGTCTAAAAGCGCCTTTATCTTAATCTCTAACAACATTTTTGGAGTGATTTTTGTTCTGAAGCCGGGACAAAGAAATTAAGCTTTTAAGTGATGTGGCCTCTCCTGGATCTCTCCATAGCCGCTGAGGCTTTTCCTGTGTCCTCCTCAGGGACAGACAAACACCAGGGCGTAATCGTCACTGGCAGTCTCTTTTCAGTGACAGCACTGCATGGGTCACCCGGCCCCTCTCTATAACACTATGAGAAATCCAGTCCTTTTCTCTCCATCTGCTTGACCTGACTCCCAGTCGAAGCTTTGGTAATTTCCGGGCTAAATTGCTGCAATTCCCTGCTGACTAACCTCCCTGCATGTGTTGTAAAACTACTCTGGTGCATCCTGGTGCAGCTACCCAACTGGTTTTCAGCCTCCCTAAGTATCTCCTCCACCCACTGGTTTCAAATCACGTCCCACTTTAGGCTCTAAATCCTAGGGCTAGAAACAGGGCAGCCAGGGGTGTATCACCACCCTGCCCACAGCAGCTCATTCCACACCACCCTCCCACCAGATGGCTACGCTCCATGACCGCTGGCGTTCACACCTGGATCGTGTCTCCACTCTGTCCAGCTTCCTCAGCCATGGAATGACCCACCTGGATCCGTCAAGATTGCCGCGCCACTTCCTACCTCCTACCCCCCCCGTGTTGCTGATATCATAATACACCCCTCCAGCTGGCAGAAGCGCTGCAGCCTTTGTAAGACTCAAAGTTTTATTTCTGATACCTTGGTGGTTTAGACTTTGATATTACAGTATGCTGTTTTCTGAATATTCTCACTGCATGTACTGTTGTTAGTAACTCTAGATAAATGTGTATATTGATTACAGAATGTAAAATATTTTAAATTAGGGAACTGGCAGTTCTAGCCTCGAAAACTTTTGTTGCATTTTAACGACTGACATAAATACACCTGGGACAGGAGGTGGGTTCACTAACAATGATACACCAGCCCCCTCCCGCCCCCTCATCTGCCGTGCTGTCGAGGGGCAGATACGGCACACCAAACAGTGGGACGACTGGCAGATCCGCATAACTCGACATGGAGCCACAGCAAACATGAAAGGCTTTGGCTCTGCAACTGGGGCGTGTAAGCAACAATCCTACAAAACACCTAACTTTGGCGGGGGGTAGAAGAAACCTGGTAAGAATATGATGAAAGCCCTATGTTTTCTGGGAGAGAGAGAGAGAGAGAGAGAGAGAGAGCAGAGCGGAGCTGAGCACTGTGAGTGCCCACAGCCCAGACCTTTCCAGTTAAGTCTGTAAGTATGTTTAGACCGGTTGTTAGCGTGCATTTCTCCACACTCGGCTTGCAAGCCAAATGTCTACTCACTGACAAGACAGGCGTTATTTCGTTATCTATAGAGGCATTCTGCTTTTGTACCTAAAAACTAAATGCACACCTACCACCAACACAGGTTATTCTGTTATTTTCTATTGGTGAATTCTAGCTACTCTGGATGTGCACTGTGACTCACCTCCACCAACATTAATGTGGTTCAAAATGGATAGAGTATGTCCATTATAGGCTAAGGTGTGACACTATCATAATGTTTTACCATATGTTATCTCTCAGTAGCAAGCCTTGTGTGAAACGCAAAAAGCAAAAAACAAAAACAAACTAACAATATTGCTATAATGAAAACCTGTATGCTTTACCTGGGGTATAAATATCATAGCTCACATACTACAGTAGATCTCCTTTAACCTGACATAGAAGAACCACTTTGTATTTTACGAGGTACAGACAGTTCATTCAAAAATAATTGTCAGATCAGTCCACCAATCCAATCTGTCCATATTCAATGCTTTAAATACGACATGAGCAAAACAAAGAGCGCTACTTAGCTAGTCTTCAAAACTCTAAGACAATTTCAGCCCATTAGGGTCCATCCAACTCTTCTCACACCTTATTTCAGTGCAATTTAATACACCAGAGCACCGTCTTTCTACAAGGAATCATGTTCATGTGCGTGAGTAATTTATTGTTTGCACCTGAGCACCGTCTCTTCCACACATCCACATTAAGGTATGACAGTCTGGTGCCAAATGATGGCAACAGTCCCACTGGCTACATACCACTTTATAAACACAATCTCGTTTTCAAATGAAAACAGAAAGCTGCTCACATTCCGAACCCGATATAGCTGGCCTCAATTAATCTGCGTGAATCATACCGTATGTTTGCCTAAGAAATGACAGGCAACTACTCACTTTAAGTAGACATACTGCTGTGACAGACATGTGAGTCACACTGGTTCATGGAGTTAATATTAGCCAGTGAATAGAAATACATTTAGCTACTCACATCACACTCTATAAACACTACTCAAAAGCAAGCCGATAGAGAACTCCTGAAAGCTTTAACAGAAAGACCTCAGAAATATAACACATAACTAAAATAACTAAATTGATAGGTTGAGTGTAATCACATGTGGATTATCATTTAATTGTTCTTATGTAATCATTTGTTCTTTATATATATATTTTGGAAAGACTGTTTTCTGTGTACAAAAGAAAAAAGAGGATTCATCAGTAAATTACTTCTTCATATAAAATCATCTATACTAATTGCTATTAAACTTAAATAAACTGAAATACTTAACTGCTATTAAACTGCAATAAGAAATAAAAGCACATAATTAAATCAGCCCTTTTTTGGAGATTCACATCTGTAATCCAAATATCATGGTTTTATCTCTCCACAGAAAACGCACATCACTGATTTAGTTCTGATGCTTTTGGATGGGAAGTACAATATTATATAATGCACATAATTAATAATGACGTATAAAAGTTAATATTCGGCTTTAATGACCCTAACCACTTACTAGGCAGACAGCCAACTCTCTCATTATGACTAGGGAGAAAATAATATTATTCACTTAACAAAGAGAGGATATTTCTCACTTGTGGTACCTGCCAGCCTTCTGCCTCTCTTGATGAAATCACTACTGCTGTTCTGTTGCCTGATGTTTTTGCCAATGTGTTCAACAAGGTTCCTTGACACCGACAGAGACAGCATTGGTGGTGCTAAGATCACTGCAGCTCCTGAGCATTACTCGGAGAACATTGCTCTTCATTGATAAACAACCTCCTTCCATTGTGGCGTTGGAGCCAGTGTAAATTTCACAGGCTGTCCAGGTGAGCTACAGGCCCCACTGATTCTGATGCAAAAGAAAATAAAGCATTATTTCCATTGCTCAATCAGAAATGGAGAACTCCTAAAATTGATCAGTGCTAGCTAGTTTGCTTGTTAACAAGCCAGCTACTGAAATTTACACTAAGCAAAGGACGGTCTTCTACTTAAGTTATACTTCCTTATACTTAGGTAAGTGGCTCTTGAGAATCTAGGAAAGATAAAGCTCCTAAAATTGATGAAAATATATTCAATTAGTCATTGAACTTCAGCCTTTTGAAGTTTCCACTACATAACTAGCGTTTTGTTGTTGTTTGTTATTATTAGACATTCAGCTGACCGTAGCTGTCAAAACAAGCATGTAATTCTAGTTTCATTCTGAAATTAAACGTCTGACATCAGGGTCAAACGATTGACTTGTTTGGGGGGCTGAACAAACAAGAATTATGTTTAAATAATAAATAACAAGGGCCTCCTGGATAATAATTCAACAATACAAAATTAAACTGCAGTCGCTTAGTTACATCCTATATTTCATTTATTATCAAAAACTTTGTTTTGTCAGTTCAGCTTCTTGCCTGTCAAGTTCAATTTCAAATGGTTTCAGATCACTTACTTTGTCTGAAAATGAAAGTAAGTCTGGGGCATCTCTACCTACAAAAATTATCAGTTGCTGTAATAACACGGATGACCTTGGAGATTATCCTTGTTTCACTTGTTCAATGAGTATTGCACTTCTAGTCATTTGATAGATGCATCATTGTCAAGACGCAAGTTTGTCATTGAATAATTCATTTTAGTGAGTGAGATCTACAGCTAGTGGAATGTCTAACCGCTCAAAGCACTAATTATGTATTCATAGACATCACAGAAATAGAACTGTCTTCAAAAAAATACACCACGATAAATAATTTACCACAGTAAAATTAAACTTTACCTCTCAAAAAAATTTATATTTAAACTAAACTCTCTATCTGTGTCAGTGCTTCCTGACCTTAAAGCTGCCTTTCAAAACGGTTGACCACCAGATTCTTCTGAATAGACTTGAATTTGATATTGGTATTAAAGGAAATGCTCTCCTGGTTTAAGTCATACCTAGCAGAGAGATTTCAGTTAATTGATGACTCTGTTTTATGAGAAAAAATGGCTGAAATTGAATTTTTTTTTTTCACAATGAAATACTGGGGAAACAGAAATGATAGTCCTAGGCCCTAAATATCACTGTGAATGCATGACAAATTATACAATGAGTTTTGATGGCTACTCAGTACCCCCACTTTGCTTATGAAAGACCTTGGGGTAACAACTGATCCTGATCTCTCATTTGAATACCATGTGAAAAATACAGCAAGAGCAGCATTTTTTCATGTTAGAACGATTGCTAAAATCTGGCCTTTCTCTGTATAAAGGATACAGAATTTTTTATTTTCAATACTAATTAGTCAACCAACTAACAATCTAAGTTTAGCCACATTTTTCTTTCAGTGCATAACTTACCTAGCTAAACTAGTTCCGAACAAAAAACATTTTTTGGATGCGTTTAACTTGCAACTTGAAATTTTCAACAAGGGGACTTTTTGGTGAAACTGAGTGAAGGACAAATTCATTCTTGTGAGAAATGCAGATCAGCGAATTAGAACATAGAGCCCCAGAGACTAAACCTTATGGTATTCTTTCAAAGCTAATAAACAGAGCTGCTAAGACCAGCCACCTTCATCCCATAACTTGCTAAACACAAACACATCTATATATAAACATCTACATAATAAAATACAAAAACCATAAAAACTGAAACAATATTCTTCACATGTCCACTAATACATGTATAGTTCACAACAATTAATATTCCTTTATCGATTATAACATTAAGAACATCCGTATTTGTACTGAAATATAGCATTAGCTTTTTATTAATTGACACTTGAATTTTTATTGGTCAGTTTTCAATCCAGCCAAACTGTTACGAGACAATAACGCACATCAGTCCAATCCCCTGATGGTATAAAATTTCACCAGAGAAAAGGAAGCAGTGGTTTTTTTGACTGGTAAAGTGAAAGGTGTGACAAGGACACAATATCGTTTTTAAACAGATCAATTAGCTTTCGGCATTCAGCTCAAAACAAATACTAGAGAAACAATCTAACAAAAATAAAATGTTGCCCCAGTATAGAGTAATATAGAGCAAGACACAAGATAACAGCAAGCCAACCCTAACAACCACTGCCACCAGCTCACCCTGGTCCCAAATTCTCTTTAGGTTACGCTTTTTAAGACCCAGGTCCATTCTCAGCTGACTGCTGACAGCTTATTCTCAGTGGATAATTACTAGGGCTCATTACTAGGACTCAAATTTTCTTATTTCCTCCTCAGCTTGTGATAAGAACAAAACAAAACAACAACAAGACATATCCCTTCAATCAAATAGAGACTAGATGTAAAGAGTTGATGTACAAAGACTAACCCGT
This sequence comes from Hiodon tergisus, assembly GCA_025775045.1. Taxonomy (NCBI): domain Eukaryota; kingdom Metazoa; phylum Chordata; class Actinopteri; order Hiodontiformes; family Hiodontidae; genus Hiodon; species Hiodon tergisus. The sequence goes on along the minus strand of JAOVYW010057140.1, from coordinate 16,830 downwards.
CATTTCCATCTGTACTTTGATACCTGCAGTACCTAAGTAAGTCCCGTCTAGCAGCCCTTATTTTAGCACAACCGCAGACTTATGAATTTAATTTGCCCACAATACAACTGCAGAAAGGAACTTAAGAAATGCAGGGACCCACCCAATCTGAGCTCAACTTGATCCAGATACGACCTGCAGACTTTGCCGCATGAGAGAACACGTTCACTTAGATTAGAGGCGGAAGAGAAATAATACTGGACTGAAACTAAACAGACATGACTGAATTCATAAGTATGTATTTTGAGTCATATTTTCTGTCGGGAGAACTGTAAGCCCATTGATTTAGCCCACTGGCTATCACTTGAGGACACTGTTGCTTTTTCTAATTCAAATTCTAAGGAACATGTTGATTTTACTGATAATTGTTATCGTGATTATGATAACATTTATTTTAAAACGTCTATTATCGTAATGACGGTGTTAGTGCTACTGTCATGAATTAGTGACAGTAACACTAAATATTGTGTTTGGTATAAATATCTAAGTCTGAATGATGTACTATACTGTGGCATGACAAGTCATTAATATTTATAGTGAGAAGGAGTTGCAGACTGGCCTACAGTGATTTAATTAATTTTTTTTGACACATTTATGAAAAAGCCAATGACTTCTGACGGGTGTTTTTCTGAATGTCGGTTTTCCGTCTCGGTCATATGCAAAGGTATCTAGTTTCACTTGTTATGAATTGCATTACATTTCATGACGGAGCCATGGCGGTTTGCTCTCCAGATTTCGTCAAGCTCCATGCGGAAAGCCCCACTGCTTCCAGATCCATCCAGTGTGAAGATCTTGGCAGCCTTAACCTCGGGGAACACCTCTCTTCCTGGGCCAGCATCGGAGTCTGGCCTCCGAGCGATCTTGTGGAAGCAGACACACTCCAGTCGTTCCGCCACCCCCAACCCCTGCTTCTTGTCTTTGGAGAGCTATCGTTTGTGCTCTGGAGCTGTGCTAAGATTGGGGGGGGGGGGAGGGTTACTTTGAAGCGGTGCCTCCAGCTTCCTCTCCCCCAAATGTCTGTCTGGGTTTGTGTACAGGAGGCAGCGGATCGGCCCCGAAAAACCGGTGTCTCCTGTTATGTCTTGTTGCCTGGCTGAAGGAGCTGGTATCCCAGAACCAATAAAGAAGGTGATAAACAGCTGAAATACAACAGCTGTTCATCTTCACTGTCCCCTTTAATTAAAACACTGAATATATATAGAGGATCGGTTTATAGCTTACTTATGTCCTTCTGCCATCAACCTCCTGCAGTAAAATTATCTCTTAAAATAGTTGGGTATCGATCTATTTGAATTATAAAATGAACAATACTGCACAGCAAATTAGTACTAAACTTCAAAAACAGTATTCAAATTGTATAGGTCTACATAAAGGGTTTACAAAGGGTTACCGATTTGTCAGTCTAATCATTTTTAGTTTAAAAGGTTTGAAAAAATATATAATTACCACCCCCCCCCGATGGTGGGAGCCGAAACCCTGTATCCTTGGATGACTTTGTAAACTCATTGATTGATGGCTTTCAGAAACCAGGGGAAAGCCACTGTTTAGCCTCAATCGCCAAGTGATTGAGTCATGACTGATGCATCCCGTTGGAAGAGGCAAGCTGTTGGCAAGGCTGCTTGTCAGACTGGCATCCCACACCCTAAGCTCAGTGTTTTATTTTCCCTTAAATTTCTCAGGAAAAGTGCATTGGATGTCCTTACTGCTATTTGGTGGATGGATTAATGTATATTAATAGACTATAATAATAATAATAATAATAATAATAATAATAATAATAATAATAATAAAAAAATAAAAAATAATAATAATAACAACTTTTAAAAATAAATATAAATTTAACTCTATCTTTTTTTAAAAACATAATACATTAATTATACATTACTTTTCTTGCTACCACAGAAAACCAAAAAATTGTCATAATTCTCCTTCAACCACCCCAATTTTGTCAGGTCTCATTGCCTCCTTTTCTGATAATTCCCCCGTATTAACTGGCTGCAGTTATTACCCTCTATATGATATGTTGAAAGCAGTTTATGAGATTCTGGTCCCAATGGAGAATATAATGGAGTTGAAGCAGGCTGTCATCCAAAGCTTTATAATAGCGTCAGTTGGGAAATACTCAGTGTCATGGATTATTGATAGAGTTGTATCTTCGCCCCTGCTGACAAATATGAGGCCGCTGAAGCAGGGCACCTACCATTACAATTTTTTCTTCTTCAAATGTGTCCCTTCAGTTTATTTTGTGGGCTTTCCTTCTGTTTTCTGGTGATGAACGACTTCAGTTTTGGAGACCTAAATGACAGCACAAAGATTTATAAACACGCACCCACATGCTCCCAAACAAGTCCTCCTACTGTAAAATCTGATCTTGTCAATACTGACCACACTTTCAATTGCCATTACAGCAGAGCTGTCATATTCATGATTAAATTACCACAACACCATGGCAAAATATATGGACAATCAACACTGGGGAAGGCACTTCCACTTTAAAGCCTAGTTTTGTTATAGTGTTATATTGCTTTCCTCAAATACATATATCTGTGAAGGATGGCGATGGATGAAGAGGAACGTCCAAAAAGAGAATGGGTGGACGACATTTATGAGAGATGACAGAGGATCAAGACTGCACAGATCACCTTTGCCCATGACAAAGAACAATGTCGACAGTTTGTGTGGTGCGTGGTCGACACAAACGGGCTTCAAACCCATGTATCAATGGATGGATAGATCAGCCGTTCTCAGTGGCAGAACTGCAGCATTTAAATTGCTCAGCAACTGGTGGTGTAGTGGTTAAGGCTTGTAGCCGTAAAGGCTGATGGTCCCGCCAAAGCTGTTGTATTCCTGTGTGAAGTTCTCCTTCAGCTACCGTAAATATCCAGCTGTATGAATGCAGAAACTGTGTAAATAAAATCAATTGTACTACATTCAACACAACAAAATCTAAATAAAAAGGCCACATTATTTAATTACATTTAAAAAAAAAAAAGATTTAAATATCCAGTGTTGAAATTAATACTGAAGTCCATCTAATAATGAGTAGCTAACGTTAATTTTTTTCTGCTGTTCCATTATCTAACAAAACGCTAATGGGCCCATGTTGGATTTGACTGTGATAGCAACTAGATCATGTGAGAAAAAGCACAAGCTCTCAAAAAGTCACAGTACTGACATCTGTTCGCCTTCATGTACTTCATTTTTAAGTTGTTAAAACATTTTTTATAATATTAAAATATCCTCTATTACAGTGTGCATAGCATTTTTTTTTCCGTCTTGGCATTGTGAGACTGAGTTGATAATTTGCATTCATGGCTAACTTCTGTTCTGATTGACTCATAGTCTGACTCATTAGCAAGGAATGAAAATAGATACATAACCAATTTCTAACTATATCACTTAGTGATTATTTCACTGCTCAGATATTATAAATTGTTTATTTGGGTTGTTTTGCAGTATAAGGCTACTTGTCTTGCATATTAGACACCTATGCTTTATACATTGTGTTTGACAAAATTTGACAAAAAAAATAGCCAGGGGTTGCTTCAAGTTATCTTTGGAAAATCTGAAATTTACAGTGAAATTATATACCAATATTTCAAATTAAACTCACACACACCTACTTTGCTACTTTAAGAGCTTGTTAGATTTTAGTATTTGTCAGTTGATTTCGAGACACTTGTCATTAAAGAGGAGTGCACAATCAGTAATGTTTGCTTGGTGTTTTTATTTTCTTCAGACGCAACAGTGACCAATATTATGATTGCTGCACCTGGGGAGGAGTCAGAGGTAATGGCTTGGCCATGTGACTGATGAGGGGGTATGAGGAAAGGACAGAAGGAGAGAAAGAAAGAGCCAAAGGTGCCATGGAGAGAGATGAGAGCCGAGGTGGGAAAAAGTAGGCGGGAGTAGGAAGAGGGAACGAGACATTTAGACAGTCTCTACTTCTGCGTTGAGCGAATATTAACCACAGCGGGCTGGTCACGCACCATTTTACTGTGAAGTAACGTGTCGCGGAGCTTTGTGTGGAGATGGCTGGGCATTCCTCAGAGGTGGTTGACATTTTGCCACCACAAGACATTTGAATCCTACTTTTAAACAAAACTTTCTTAGATTTGTGTTCTTTTCGGCATGTCATATTGATTTATGGATTCCCTCATACTAAACAGGTGCAATCTCTCTATGTAGTAGAATGATATATTAAAACTGAACAGACCGAAATAAAGATCTACAAGATCAACATTGAGGATCAATGCAAGGATAAAAGTGCAAGGTGTTAAAAGACATGCTAGACAGACACTTATCTAAAGCTAAGCAGGGCTCTGGTTGATATTCAGTCCATCTGAACGTCACTGGCCCCCAGATCTCCTATGCTGACAGACAGCGGACCCACCGCTGCAACCATCACAAGCCATGAATGCTCTGGCTCCCTCGTCTGCCGTTTGCAGGCTGGAGTGCACACAAGGAGATGCTGTCAGGGTCTAGCCGGATGGCGTCCAGGACTCACGCATCAGTGGGAGTTTAAGGGGTGTCCCTTCACCTCCACCAGATGGAAGTCCGCCGATGAGCTTGTTGGCTCCGTTGTCGGTGTTGCTGCCAACTCTCTGGAACATGGGCAGCCCCACTCTCACTCTGACAACAGACTGGCAGAATTCAGGTTAGGCGTACACATCACAGTCTTCTGGGGGCACGCGCACGGTCTGAATTAGACGTGTGCAACCTCAATAAGGACGTACCTGCATCACCTCAACACATCCAGATTCACTGGTAATTTGATGATATTGTTGTTGAGAAGTCGGCATCCCCTAAATTACCTCTGAGTTAACAATATAAGTTAAAGATGAGTATATCTGTTGCTTTCTCACTGACTCCCACAAGAGGCTATAAATGCATAAAATGGAAATAATTGGAGAGAACATTAACTTGCCGTCTGTTTTACACCAAAAAAATAAAAAAATAAATTAAATTAAAATTAAAAGCAGACTGGATAATATGTGTAGTGTTTACTTTTAATGCCGGGTTTCTGAATTAGCCTGCATTGTTAAGTTTGTAAGCACCTGGGAAAATCGTTAGCTTCATTTTCAGAAATGTGGAATATGATTATAAAGATTATATTATTACCAAGGGCATAATTAAAAACTGTGTAGACAGCACTCTCTGTTTGCAAATTGGATATGATGCTTGAATGGTGGGGGTGTTAGCTGTTAATTATTGAGAGAAACATGCCAAGCAAAGTATAAAGTACATGGCATATTTTTCTCCAGTACTTGCATCGTGATTGCTTTGGGAGGGGTTGGGAAGACTGATATAGACAATAACAAGATAAACATATGTAGCGTAATCTTGGGATATTAACACATAATACTACACAGTCAACTGAGTTTTATCATTACAAATTATTATTATTACAATTAGTTTAATAGTTTTTACTGTCTCTGGAACTATTAATAAGGCAAAACAATTATATTGCATTCCATAAACCTACTCGCGGATCATAAGACTGGGTGTCTGAATAAATAATGAGCTTTGTGTTGAAATTGATAATTAGCAGTTTTATAACTAAGAATTATGTATGGATGACAGATATAAACTTTCACAAAATCTATGAGGACAACAGTGACAACAGTGAAAATGGCATATTTCTGGTGGGCTACTCAGACCCTCCCAACTGGAACTCCACCCCCAGGTAAGGACCAGCGTTGCAATGTATGCCAAGAAAAGTATGTCAAATACAGTCTATATTTTTAAAATATATTTTTCAACTGCCGCTTCACTAGTATACCTGTTGATTTGACCATAAATTAATGTCCTGCACTGATATATGTCACAGCCATATTAGTGGCACAGTCTGATTCAGTTAACGGAACTATTTGGAGTGGAAATGCGCAATACGACAGTCATTGTCCATGTCTGTGAAGAGCTTGCAGAAGTCCACCTGGTGTTACCTCGCTGTCCAAACGCTTGGTTTAATTTAAGATACTGAGGTAATAATTCAGACAGAAAGTCTGAACAGTTGGCTGAAGGAGAAGTTGGCATTGACAGATTGTTATTTGTCCACCTAACTTAAGCATCATACTGATGTAAAGAGAAATGCAAAAAGACCTAATTTGGTCTCTCTTAAGCTAGACACAACCCAACAATGTGTAATTACTTATTAATTAACTCCTTGATATAAGCAGCATTGTCCCAGCATTATTGTTTTCAAAGTCACATGTTTTCAAAACATGAATTTTCTTTGCACAGTTAATGCACTGATATTATTTTTTCTCATATAGGCAGAATGGGTTTTATATGAGAGACTCTCCGGAGTGTGATCCTATTATCTCAGCTCTCATATGACTATATAAGATAAATGCCACTGAAGCAGATGTGAAGAAACACATATATCAACCCAGCTCACAGTCACCCCTTCTACGGTTTATGTAAAAGCAGCAGGTTTTATATACAGCTGTCTACATAATGACAAACAGAGGCAATGAAATTGGTCATTGTGCTGCAATTTATCAATCATTCCAGAATTTAATGCATTTTTTTACTAGAACAGGAATTGTAATAGTACAAAAAAAAAAAAAAACACCCACCGTCCTTGCTATAAACATCCTCCTCCTGATGAGTAAATCAGTATATTGTCATAACGAAGCACTGATATCAGCCAGCTGGTTTAAAGATTAATGCTAATTTAAAATATTAATTTCAAATGTTGTCACTCAATTAGTCAGCATATCCTGAACAACTTTTTCTAGATTCTGTAATCTCGAAACAACTGATAATTGCTCATACCAAGCAATACATCAGGGTTGATCAATGACGGCCACAGTGCCCTAGAACCTCCCACCCTAAATTGTAGTCATCATTTGAATTAGAAATGACCCGTGTCCAGGTGAAGTTTTATTTTATTTTATTTTTTACAAATATATAGTTGATCCAAAAACCTATAAACACTGTGGACCTTGAGGACTGGAACTGGGGAATACGTTGGGTCAGAAAAAGACTGACACATGCTCTAATCAGAGGATAAAACCGTTGTGCAAGTACAGAACTGACATTTGTCAACTTGTCAGACGACTGCGATGACTATCGGCAGGGTCAAAGCATACTAAATAATAGTCTGTAGTTCTGTGAAATAGTGACAATAATAATAAAACTGGGGGGGTGAAGAAAAGAAAGAAAAAAAACTGCACATTCACTAAGGAAAGGTCTGTTAATTTATTTTTATTTTTTTAGTTAATGCCCCCAAATAAAAAAACAAAAAAAACATGGTCACCTTACTCGGACCTAGTGTTCATTCTTGCTTGAGTAAATCAAAAGTGTTTTCTGACTGCCAGTGCATTTGGCTTGATTAAAGCTATGCCAGGGGCTGAAAGCTGTCCACATCCTTTTTTAAGCCTGTTTTTCTGACCTTTTCCTTTTTTTAGCTTGAGCTTTTTGCCGAACGAAGACCTGACACAACGCGACATGTTGCCAGGTCAGTAAACATGGCATTGGTTGAGGAAAAAAATAAAATAAAATAAGGAACAAAATCACCTCAAACCAACTTGCATGCTAGAAGCCTAACTTCTCATTTGTCTTCAGAGAAGCTTCAGTTAGTTCTCATTTTGTGCCTGGTTTATTTATTTTTTCCAGGCAAATTGTTTATGGCTGGAAAACAACTATGAAAAAATGTTCTGAATTTGTACACACACAAGTGCACATATACATACTGTTACATACATACATAGTTTATTAGGTACAGCACTACGTTGACATAGGCTTGTTATATAAAGCAATAGATTTGCATCGAGGCATTCGGTTACTGTTCGATTTAATGTTAGAATGGTCAAACGAGGGATCTTAGTGACTGTGGTGTGATTGTCAGGGCTAGGTGCACTGGTTCTAGTATCTCAGAAAGAATCAACCTCCCGGGCTTTTCAGGCACAGCAGTGTCTAGGATTTAGACAGATTGGTGTAACAAAACCAAAAAAATCTGCTCAGCAGCTGTCCTGTGGCCGAAAACCACTAGTTGACAAGAGCGGTCAAAAGAGAATGGCAAGAATCGACTCGCATGTAACTCGTCGGTTCTTGTCAGTTGGAACAGTGTTCCACTCTAAAGTGAACAGTGTTCCTCTGTTTTACATTGCATTGCATTTTGCATTGCATTGCATTGCATTGCATTTTACATTGCGTTGGAATGAAGTTTGATTTTCAGTGCCTGGGACTTTCAGCTTTCCCAGAATGTTATAATAGGTTACTAAGTTAAAAATAAACTGATAATAAGATAAGTTAATAATAATATGTTAGATATTGGTTGAGTGCTATGCGTCCCTGATGCATTAAGTATGGCAAGAAGTCCTCACCTGGTTTTACTGACCTGTGTGGCATCTGCATAGCAATGGAAAGTATTCCCATGTTTATGAATGACATCAACTACATGCAGAGGTTAAAGAGTAAGGTACCCAAGACAGAGCCCTGTGGGACACCATAACTAACTACTGTAAATACTGACAAGTCATAATTTATTTGCACAAATTTAGGTATGGATGTGTCCTAAATCAGGAAGGAAAGGAGAATTGTACCAAGCCCTTTGTATGACTCGGTAAGTGCCCCTGTACTTCACACAGGAGTGACCGCATGGAGGTTCTGGGGTTTTGCATAGTGACATTAGGGACATCAAGGCTAATTCGGTAAGACCCAGAAACATAGCAAAAGGTCAAAATACTACAAATTGCACAAATTGTAGTTATGTGATCCAAGGTTTCACACATTGAAGTTTGTATCTTAAAGTAATAGGCTATGTTTGCATATTTTTGCCTCTTTTCACCTTGTCAGGTTCTTCTCTCTCTCTGCCCATGTGATGAGTTGTTTTTACTGGTACCACTGTGCCTTCCAATACTCTTCAATAACTTGTGGGAATTCCAACAAACAAGAATACAATAATAAATAAAATATTTAATTAAGTGTATGACGGTATGTCACTATTTCCAACAAATTTCTTGTTCTTTTTGGAGGTTCACTAAATGTAGAGAGCCAGTTAAGTATTCCTGGAGGATCCAAAAAGACTTAACGTAGAATAACGTAACAGGATGATTGCAGATTTAGAAGCCTTTCAGCCTTTCCTATTTATTCCCTAGACATGTGTGTAGTTGTTATCTAGTATATAATAAACATTTCCCTTTGTAGTAAGTGCAGTGTTTTTATCATTTTGGTGGCAATGTGGGTTTGTTTTTCGACGTTCTTTGAACACTAAAGAATTTACAGAACATAAATAGAGCTGGTTTGGGAATTCAAAAAGCATGTTGGAATCTTTTGTCAGCAAATTCGGAACATTTTAAGGCGATATTGCTCACATGAGATCTAACAGTCTTTAATAATAAAAAAGGATATATGAAAGGAAGATGAGAATCACGACCATCAATGTATAAAAATGTAACATCTGTGGGCTCTCTAAAAAAAAGTGACTATGTACAATTCTTGTCATTTACTAAACAAAACACAGTTAATATATTTCATTTTTTATTCAAAAGCTTAAAAACAATACGCTTTGGAATTACTTTCTAAATATACCATTATCTGTAAAACCATCACGCACAACATTTTTTATGTAGAAACACTTCTGAGGGAAATTGATTGAAAGTTAAGGAGTAAACTGACACAAGACTATTCAAATTCTGAAATTGCAATCTTAAAATTTTTATCTTTAAGCTCTCTTCGTCATTAATTTTGTACTTGATAAAGTGAATAACCACACAACCTTGATAAAGCACACAACCTAAAACACCCTGGAGAGTAACACAGTCTGGTTAGATGGACTAAACAACAGATTCAATAATTATGAATAGATACACTAACAAATTAAACCAAAAACGATTAAAATATTTTAATATTTAAGTTAGTAGTGACTTTCAATAAATAAACATTGCATATTTCCTCACTTACTTTGACTGCATTAACCCCCAGAAAAGCAGTTTTCAACTTTTTGAGGTAAGTCTCTCACTGAGATACAATTTTTGGTAACAAATTCCACATTCCAAATGCTCCACGTTGTGACTGAATTTCGTCTTTACAGCAAAACCAAATCCAGATATGCCTCATCGCGTTTTACTTATTTTTGAAGGTTTTTTTCTCTGCTTTGCTTTTTGATGAGTCAGATTCAGATTTTTCATTTATTGGTACCAATCCATAAAAATAATAAAAGCTCCAACTCCAAAACAGGAACTAAACTCAATGGAAAAGAGCGCCTTTGACATGAAAATGGCTTGACTTTCTAGCTTAAATACATTGCATACACTACTACTTAAATACATTGCATACACAGTTATTGTGCCAGCAGCTCTTAAGTGAGCTACATTAGTATTACTGCTAACACTTTAAGTGCGTTTTATTCAACACACAGCCTCGCACATCGCACCACCCTGGACAATATTCCATGCCCCACCAGGAATGCGAGCATCACAGTTTGAAGGCAATTGCCCTTCACACTTGCAAGCATGTACGCATGTAGGCAGGCACACACACAGGCTGTTTGCATGTATCTTTTTGTGCAAAGGCATCACACATGGGTAACTTCATTCCGGCCACATATTCTAAGGGCTGCAGGAAGTCTGCTCATTTGCTTATTTCTAGTCATTATTTGTATAGAAAACCACACCAGGTGTTTAAGGTTTAATAAGTGGCTAACTGAGAAGATGAAATTGTTATGTTGAAACAAGACCTGTTGCTGTTGGCAGATATTGTCTCTTTACAGAAGGGCAAGAGGCTTCAAATATGCAAATGGTGTTGGCCAACAATACAATTAGATTATGAGAAATACATCGTAGGGGAAAAGGACATTTTTGCCAACATATTAAGTGTATCTGTATCCACCACTGATTTCCTCCTGATGGAATAAGGATGATATCTACTGTGTTTCATATTTAAGGATCGTGTCAAGGAACTGCAGCATCTTCCTGTCCAAGTGAGCAGAGTATCACAGTTACAGTAAGTAAAGCACAATATTCACTTCTTTTTCAAAGAATTCTGGTGCTTTGGCACAAATTTTACTTCTCAGGAGTATATTTTTATTGATGAGACTGGGATTAATGTAAATACGAGAAGGTGATAGGGAAGGAACATCCTTCCTGGTTAACAGTGGATGTCCCTGGGCAGCATGAGAGGAAATGTTATCATTTGTGCTGCCATCAGCCATCATGGGTTCCTCCATTACCATGCTAAAATTCCTGGACACACTTCATAACCTTCTCTTCCCATGCCAAGAGAGTGCATAGGGGACCATGGCAGACTATATATGTTGTGTGACGACCCTGGTGGTTGTTTGTATGGGGACCCCCTGAGATATCATGAGTGCACACCTGGAATTAGTTGATGAGATGTGTGAATAGCATTAGTAGTTACTGCATGATTCGTGGTGTGTCAAATATTGTAGTAAAAATAGTGTGTCATATCTTCCATTTGATGGCCCATCTGGCCGGTTTAACAATCTGATTTTATTTTGTTTGTATGTCGCTGTTCTGTTTTTTGTTTTTTTTTGTCATGCTATATGTATATGACTTTTATTAATGTCATGACTTTGTCAATATTGGTTTAGTTGGATTGGTTCAACAATAACACATAGTTTTCAGTAGTTTATTTATTTATTTTTTCTTTCAACAGGCTCTACCTTCCACAACCCAATTCAGGACAGTTTTATTTTTTGTTAAAGTTTTTTGTTAGTATGCTTTTAGGACTGAAACCCTCATAAGAACCAGAGTGTTGAATAAGGGTGCATATGTTCATTTTGAAAATACAGATATTTGAAGTTTTGAAATGATACTCTGTGTAATGAATCAGCTGAGGAGATTAAGGTCTACAAATACAGGTTTTGCCTGTACCCCTTTCAGTACCAATCTCTGCTTCTAAATGGCATCAAATGCATATCTTAAGAAATAGACATTTCAATTGCATTTAAGTATAGATATTTACTTGAAATGAAGCAATTTCTTTTGAACTGAGAGCAGCTAAAGAGGAAATGTATAATTCATTTGATATTCTGCTACCACACACACACACTACATCCATTATATATAACTCTCAATTCTTCCAATGGACTATTGCAATTTGCTAACATCTGTTGTTGTGAAAGACTCTCTCCTCATTTCCAGACTGCATCCCAGATGACTCTGATATAATATTTTGGTGGGGGATTGAGAGGACTGGGGCACGGATAGAGATGGTGTTGAGTGGGTGGGGCTTGTTGATTTTTGAAATGTTAATATTTTGAACAAAAATTCAACAAAAAAAGATTTATGCATGCAGAAATGTACAAGTTAGATTTGATCTATTGTGTATAGTTAAAAGAAAATAAGCAATAGTTTTGAAATAAAATTTGTTCTCGTTAGCTAAAACAATCTACTTAGTGAAATTACAAAAATAATATTTTGTCTCTGATTTCTAACATATGGTCGGTAGTATTGTCAAGGTAGTTATATCATAGCTGCATAGGTTTAATTCCCCTTTTTCATTTTACTATTTTACGCTAAGTAATTCTGTGTGTGTTTGAATTGTCTGTTACAATATTGATAGAACTAGATATGTGCAATTAAATTATTTTGTGATGCATGTGATTTTCGTTTAAGTTTAACTGTGTAACAATTATGCAAAACTAGATACTTACATAAAGTTCACACAAGGCTTCAAAGGAAATATCTTTTGTCCCATTTCTATCAGCCATTTGCTAATTAAATCTAAACTTCATAACAAACATACTCATTACATACAGGGCTGAAATGTGAAAGCTGCTCCTTCTGATTTGTTAGCAGCGTATTCAGAGTTTTCTACATTTGTATTTGAGTGAAACGGAGGTACTGTGAATGTTTTCTGAACGTCCCTGGCTTTTTTACACAAATGTCTCCCTTGTTAGTGTGTCAGTAGTACAATGCAATTTTTAGATTTCCAAGCATTCATTTTCCAGCAGAAGAACTGTGGTAAGTTCTCAAAGATGCTTGGAACAATGAACTTCCCTATTGTCTAATTTAACTGCATTGATGCAGTTTTAAATAAAAAGGTGGTCACATCAAATCTAGAAAAAATCTATTTAAAAAAAATACTGTTTACTGCCCTTTATAGCATTTATTTTATATTTATATTTATATTTTGAAATGTTTCATTTAATTATTTTTGAAAGCATCTCACATTCCCTAGCAGATAAAATACTCGTCTGTCTGAGTGTCTTGAGTTGCTTTCCAGGACACGTCTCTGAAGAGGACTTTCTTCTTCAAAAGCTTAGTACGCAGATTGAACAATGACGTGGAAGAATTGTCAACAAATCTTGCCGTTTTGCTTCCAGGAGTTAAAATAACTTTTAATTGTTAAAATTAAGTTTTCCCTCAGGTCCTGTAAAGATGAACTAGTTCTGAGAGGTCTAACGGGCAAACTGTGATCAAGGGTTTTTCATGTGGGGTGGCCTAGAATAAATTTTCTGATTCTGTAGAACTCATTTAGTAAAAACAGCCAGGACCGTCTCACATGAGTGGTTGCTAGATTTTCAAAAAGGCGGCTATGGGACAGATGATATCACTTCTTGGTGTCAGAGAGAGAGTTTTTTGATATACAAAATGTATTTTGATATTGCGGTCCATGGTCCCGACAATATCAATATTTCTTATTTGTTCATACATCCAAAGGATATTGACACCAGGCCTATTACCAATCACTACTATGCATTCAATGTATTCAAAAGTCAAAGCATAATGGTTTAAATGTTTTATATGTCATTGTAACAATCACAGATATATTATTTATAGTTAGTTACACTATAGCTGCATAACTACTGATTTCTTATATAATTGTGCACATGAATAATGAAAGGGTTACTCATTTAGTACAGCAACGCTATACATAATAACCTGGTAATTACACATAGCTACACAGTTATTTAAGCAGTAACTGCAATGCAAATACACTGTGATGAGAGACACATGTAAAGAGGTTCCATTGTGTGTGTAGCTTCCAGAATCATTTTTGGGTCCATTCTACAGAACATGAAAGCTTCTCCTGTTACATTTCCTTACATCAATCACAGATCCAAGCAAGGCATTCCGCGCTCTAAACCTGAATACTAACTAAGTTACAGGGCTCGAAAACTTACTTCAAGTTGTAAATGTGATAAAAGTAATCAGATTTCCCAAGTAAAAGCTCCTACTGTCATGAATAGATGACACTAATTGCAGCCCGTTATTATGCAACAGATGTAGTTTACTCCATCTTTATTTATGAAAAAGATCCAGGCATTTTACCAGGGGATATTGGTGTACTATATAACATATGCATTTCTGCCGCTATAGTTTTCCTTTCATTTGTATGTATGAATCGTGAAAAAAGGCAGAACATAACTTTTTAAATTGAGTTTTTAGCAGCTTGTAATAATCCGAATACAGCAAGTTGCTGAAGCTCATACACTGGTTACTCATACACAACATTTTTTCTAATGTCCTTACATATTTATTGCGGTCTTGACTGTTTGAGTGTGGATGGAAATGCTGGTGTACATTCTTCGCTTTTTCTACTTCATGCTGTGCCAGGTCATTCTAAGATTTGTTTTGTATTGTTGCACTTCAGTTTTTATTTCCCCTCTGGAGAAATCTCACTGTGCACTGCACCAAGACAACTTGTTTGTAAAAAGCTAGCTGTGTCAGATAAAATTTGATCGATTGATTGATTTATAACTTTCAATTGAACCGTGTGACAGCCCCTGAGAAGTTCAAATATTTTTGGGCAAAAGTTATTGTTTTGTTAAAACTATAACCCAAAGAAGGTTTACAATAAAGACCACTATCAGCATAGCTTGTGCTGTTTGGAAAGAAGGTGTTGCCTGTTTGAGCTTCTCACAGTTAAAGGGCATGACACAGCATCCCCCTCAATGTGATCACAGGAATCTGTATGAGGGTGACATTTTGAGCGCTTTATTTTTCATACCAGCTCTACAAACAATGAATAAAAAAGCCATCATCTGACTGCAGACCGTACTGAGCCTGTAGCCAGCTCACATACATCTTATACATCTTTCCTGCACATTTCAAAATACATCTATTGTAGGGGTTCTCTTTTTATAAATTCTCTAACTTACAACACTTTTTGATGATGAAGCTGGTCCTTCTGAAGAAAAGACAGAAAAAACTGATATGTGCTGAGAATAAAGTTCTACAGTGGATAACAGTAACTTTAAAAAGTTGACTCTGCAGTTGTAAAAGTTCTGAGAGTTGGTAGCTTTGTTTTGTTTATTTATTTAAATTTAAACTTTTCGCCAGTTTTTGTGAGTCTGTCTTCGTAGGAACTTGGGAATTCTTGAGGTTCACCTCTGGAATGCAAACATGAAGCCCTGCTTTAGTCAAGCAACTCAATTTGGAGTTCACTTAATTAATGTTAAAAAACAGTCATGATAATTAGTAGCGACATGTTTAGTTTTAAAGTTTAAACCCACAAACTTTTGCTTTTGTTTTATTGGACATAATGATGTTGTGGGTCTGGTTTAAGGTTAACATTGATTGTTCATGCCCTGGACTTGGATTTCCTATCAGTGAGGAAACTTTAAATGAACATAAGCCTAGGCTTAACAATTAACTTTCAATTACTCACACGTTATTATTTTTTATGTCCTTAATGGTAAAGTTGCAGTAAAAAAGTACAGAGGATTCATCTTGCCATGAAAGCACAGTGAAATGGCATCACTCAACAGATGCGGAGGTGTAAAAACGAGCTGTGGGACTCAGCCTGCTTAAGGGGACAAAAATCAGATGAATGAATGAGGAAAATCAAGTGAATGAGTCAGATATCATATCTCGAACCCCCAACAAATCAATTGTAATTTATATACATATATATGTATATATATATATGTGTATACACACACACTATATGGACAAGTATTGGGCCACACCTCATTGAATTCAGGTGTTTCATTCAGTCCCATTGCCACAGGTGTATAAAATCAAGCACCTAGCTGTGCAGTCTGCCTTTACAAACAATTGTGAAAGAATGGGTCTGTAGCACACTGACATGCTTGTTTCAAGAATAATTGTCAAACAACACTTCCGGGTCCCTCGGCTCTTTTGCCGGCGATTTATTGTCAACACTAAGATATGAACAAAACCACTCTTCGGGGATCACCCTCACGGGTTCACCCCCAAAAAACAGAAACTAAAATAACAAACTAAACAAAACACTGAACAAAACTAAAATAAACAAACACACAATGCTGGCAGCCCCTTCGCCATGCTGACTCTTTTTCTTCCGCCTTTGTTCACATTTCTTTTTTATTTCCCCTCTCTGACCGCTGCTCTCCTGCCCGGCTCCTCTCCCGATTTCCAGCCCCTACTGAGCAATCACAGGCTGCGAAATTATGTTCATAATTACCGCAATCCTCAGCCGGTGCTGCACGTGTTCTTGAGATGGACGTGTGGCACAGGGTCATTCTAAAGAGTACACTGAGCGTGGTCCTTTAATAAGATGTCACCGTCTTAAAAGTCAGTTTGTGAAATTTCTTCCCTCCTAGATTTTCTGTAAGTGGTATTATTGCAAAGTGGAAGCAATACGTTTAGGAACCACAGCAACTCAGCCACGAAGTGGCAGACCATGTAAAGAGCGGGGTCGCAAAGTGCTGAGGTGCATAGTGCGTAAAAGTCGCCAACGCTCTGCTGACTCAATAACTGCATAGTTCCAAACCTCCTCTGGCATTAACATCAGCACAAAAACTGCGCTGGGAGCCTCATGGCATGGGTTTCCATGGTCGAGCAGCTGTATGCAAGCCTTACATCACCAAGCACAATGCCAAGCGTCGGATGG
>JAOVYW010057118.1:7745-22963 GCA_025775045.1 Hiodon tergisus | reverse complement strand
GTCAGACTTAAAGATTGCTGTTCACAAGCGCAAACCATCCAACTTGAAGGAGCTGGAGCAGTTTTGCAAGGAGGAATGGGCAAAAATCCCAGTGGTAAGATGTGGCAAGCTCATAGAGACTTATCCAAAGTGACTTGGAGCTGTGATTGCCGCAAAAGGTGGATCTACAAAGTATTGACTTTTGGGGGGTGAATAGTTATGCACATTGACTTTTTCTGTTATTTTGTCCTATTTGTTGTTCACAATTTAAAAAAAAAATGAAAACATCTTCAAAGTTGTGGGCATGTTCTGTAAATTAAATGATGCAAATCCTAAAAAAATTCCATGTGAATTCCAGGTTGTAAGGCAACAAAACACGAAAAATGCCAAGGGGGGTGAATACTTTAGCAAGGCACTGTACTCTTCAGGTTTCATTATAAAGCCTCAGATTAAAAATCAGTGTTTGTTTTCACAAGCAAAATAAATATATATTGGTATTGAATGTTTTTATTTATTTCTATAGAACAGATAGGTCAAAAAGAAACATTCCAAACAGTAAATGACTGATATTACAATTATTATCAATTTTCATGGTAAGAGGAAGGCACAAACTACATATGTTGTTTTACCGTTAACTAACGAACAACAGCAGCATCAACCTTCCTTCTGTTGAAAAACTAAACCATTTTAATCAAAATAACACTGGGGACTGCAGTCTTCTGAGAACAGATTATACTGGAGTTCTGACTTAACAAAAACATTGGTAATTCTATCATAATTGGTGCATTTATAATAAAAATGTATAATCAAAGTTTATATAAATAAACATGTAGAATAAAATAATTTGTGCAGTAGAAAAATGTGTTCTCCCAACCTTAATTACTTACACAACTACAAACATTTTAAATAGGCTTTTATTGTATTTCTAATAAGAAGCTCTAGTGTGACCAACATCTGTATTCAAATAAAATATGAAGGGAAAATATTTGTTAAAATCTGTAAAACATTAACTGAATCAATGAGTCAATTATATTTAAGGAGGGTGTATGGTGTTGAATATTACTTTTTGCATGTTATTAAACACAAATGTGATTCGCAACTACAAAAAAAAAGTATATAAAAATAAGTTAATTAAGTTAATTATTATCATACATGAATTTCCCGTGGTGATGTATCTTTTGAGAGGACGGAAACACCCAGGACAGGGTGCTAGGCCGTCGCAGGGTTTATAGACCAAGAATGACACAAATATGCAGCTAAACATGCAGGTGCCAATCCACTTTACATGCTTTACATGCAAGTTTTTGGATTTAGAACCCAGGTCCCTAAGTTAATAATAATAATAATCATTACTACTACAACAACTGTTGCTAATCCTCCATCTTTCTTTCTTTCTTACCTCCCTTTCCCTTCCTCCTCATTTCCCTCTCCATTGCCAGAATGGAGTTCCAACAACTCCCACTGGGTGTCACTCACAAGCCGATAGTTCAGCAGTCGATACTTCTGGGGTTGTTTCTGCCTCTGCTTCTTTACCTCCTCGTAAAGACTTTGAGTAACTGGAGGTAGGGGCTGGAATCGTGCGGCTTTGGCCAGCGCCTGGCTGTATTCCCACTGGTCCGAGTCCAGATTTAGCAAGTGTCTGATTTCCACCCCTTTGTGTCTCTTCTTCTCAGTCTCACTCCTGATATCCTCCTCCATCTCTGAGGGCGAGGGCAGCGCAATGGAGCCATCAAGCACAGCAAGGGCAAACAAGACCTGCTGAGAGAGAAACGGAGCGAGAAAGAGAGGATGTAGCAGTCTAAGAGAATGTAATTGCCAGGACTGTCAATTAAAATGTGTTTCAGAATGCCCTCAAGCTGCAAGCACCCAGCCTGACCTGGCAGTGGAAGTGAGGGAAGGGGCAGATGATCTTGCAGACTCCCACAAGGAAGAGGGAGGGGAAGGCAGGTGGAATCAGGAACCGATAGAGGGGGGAAACCCATTTGTTCTCAACCTGCAGGCCTAGCTTTGCAGTTTCCAGGAATGGGTAGCTGAAGTTGTAGCCTGTGCAGAGAAGGAGGACCTGGGGCCTGACGAGGCCCCCATCCTGGAACTGGAGTGACCCATCTTCTAACACCTGTGTTATGGGAGGGGCCTGGCGGACCACTGGGGGAAGGGTGTAGGTCAGGGAGGTCTTATTGTGGCTCAAAATCACCTGTGTTTGTGAATGTTTGTGGGGGTTGGGACAGAGAAAGAGAGCGGATATTGGGTTACATGAAAAATAGATCTGATCCATGAATGGTATTCTGATCATGGGAAAGATTAGTGTGGAACCAAGGAGAGAGAGAGAGGAAAAAATGGGATGAAAATCACGAATGATGGAAAGGGAACAAGCTGGACAAAGACGGATAGAAAAACAAGAATGGAACGAAGAATAGTGACATGTTGAAGAGATGTAGCGTGTATGATCACCTGGGCATTGACATCGGCCAATTCAATAGCAATATCCACCCCGGAGGCTCCAGCTCCCAGCACCACCACAGACTGTCCAGCAAACTTCTCCGGATAACGATACGAGTGGCTGTGGATCACCAGCCCTGGTGGGAGAGAGAGAGAGCGAGAGAAAGGTGGATTAAAAGAGAGATTACAGTTGTTGTATTGATAAGGCCCTTGCATGTTGACCCCCCACGGGTTTGTTGGAAAGAACAGCAGAGAGAAACATCTAAAAAGATGCCCAACCTTTAGGGGAAGAGACAGCAAGGAAAACATGCAAGATTCAGACAAGGAGGCAAACATGAGATGGAATCAGTCAGAGAATGTCAGATAGACTGAGTAAGAGAGAAGAGTCAGGAAAATTCTAAAACAAAGAGCTTTAATAGGCAGGTGACAACAAACCTTTGAAGTAATTCAGTCCTGGGATGGATGGGACATGGGGGTTAGAGTAATGTCTGTATAGAAAGATTAGAAACAGTTTTCAGAGTCCCAGTCCCCACCAAAGAGTGTCTGAAAACCCTATTAACCCTCTTGGGAATACAAATTTCCTCATCCATACTGTACATTGAACATTAAATGCTTTTTATTTAACAATATTTTTTCAGTCCTCTTAACCTCTTAACATGTGTATGCTATACTACTGGAATATCTTCATGATAGAAGTTAATTATTTGGCAGTTATTTTCTCATTTTACCCAAAAATGGCCACTACCTCCAACCATAAGAAACGCACTGCTGTTCAGCAGGACTTAAGCACCTCCACCCTGGGCAGCAGTTTGTCCACTGTGCAAGGACTCCGGTTATAAGTCAGCAGTGCAATGGACTCAATTCCAAAATCTAAAGTATAGGGCCTGAGCCTCTCAGCAGCCCTAGAGAACATTAAAATGATTACATCGGTAAAAAAAATTCAATTTTCATTCTCACCCATTACAGATAAAAACAGAGTCAAATGTCTCCATCCTCAGTCCTCCCTGTTTGCTACAGAAAGTCACCTCCCATGTCATCTTTCCCTCACCGGTGTCCACGGCAACAGGCTTCACTTTTTCCACCACTGTGCCAAACTAACACAGACACAGTCACCTGACAAGATTCTGTTTACTTTCTACAATACAGTGTTATAAAGAGCAATGACTTTAGGTAGGTTGATGTTCTACAGAGTCCCAGGTTGATGTTTTAGATGTTTGACGTTTTAATAGCAGTTCCAAAAAGTCAGTGTTTTATAATAAATACATTTTGAAAGGCTTCCAGAGGGCTGAAGCTCCAAAGAAGTTCTAAAAAAAATTTCAACATTGAACTTAAGCGCAGTTGAAAACATGACACAAGAGACTACTACTTGGTCTGCCAATGTTCACCAGTCTGTGTGCTTTTCAGTGAATTACCTGTGAAGGCCTATAATGCTGTAGTACATTAGAGTAGAATGACTTGTGATATCATGGCTTTTAAAACTATACCCTGATATGAGGTGTAATGCTGTGGCTCTCGCAGTATCCTTCAAGGTATCGTAGAACTTCCTGGTGGGGCAGGAAAGACGGCAGATGGGGGTCAAACGGGAAATCTGGGAACATCATAACTTCTTTAGGAAGATTTGTCCTGCAGACAGGGTATAGGGTGTATTTACCAGATCAAACAATAAAATGTCAACAAACACACACGCACACAGGAGTGTAGCTTATGAGAACAAAATTGATTTTAGATTGCTTTTCAAGGTTGCAGCCCCCTGTTACACTAATATAACACCTGAGATCTCTGTACATGCTGCTGTGAATGGGAAGTCCATTTTCGTAGGTGCCCACACGCTCCTCGTAGACCCAGGTACCACCCACATGGTCCGTCAGCTCGAACACTATAGGTGGGGCGAATGTCTCCTGACGGGACAGGAGGTGTCGAGCAGCACATAGCCCTGCGGCTCCGGCCCCCACCACTGCCACACGCACCTTCTTCACCTGTGACATCCTGCATGGGAATATGGCAAGAGAAACTTTTGCAGATGAAAACACTGTATACTATTGATGGACAGGTATATATGTTTGTATCAGCAATGTGCATTATTATTATTATTATTGCCACTGTAATACAATACATATAATTTTATACTAAAATTCCAACATATTCTATAATACCTATTAAAAATCCATATATATAATGCAATAAAAAATTACAAATTACAGGTCTCCTAGACGTGTTACTTTTAAAACACAAATTGGATATCTGAATTTAGGAAAACCCTCCCTTATATTAGATCATTAACCATCATGTAAACCAATTACTTAAACATGAAAGATCATTTATTAACTTTCCTTGGCTTTAAATCAACCAAGTGCCTGTGCCAATATATTGTATACATATCGCGCAGCTTTCTGAAAAAGTTCATGTCTTCACTCAAGACATTTTGGGGCGTTTATCAGAATTAGTTGTTTAATCCCAGTCACACACAACGTAATGTATTTGCTGTTTTCGATACCTACGCTGAGAGTTAACTGTAATGGAGGTCAACGTTATAAGAGGTCAATTTCGAATACTTAAACAGAAATGACAATGAATCAAATGAATAAAAACTAGACATTTTAATATCATGTTAAATAGCATTGAAAGGCAGAGAGAGCGAGTGATAAGGAATGTGGAACAAAAAAAAGCTCACATAGAATCTGTGATCCTTCCACTTCCAATCTTAACGGAATCCTGGAGTGAACTTTGTTTAGTAAGAAACCAGTAATTAGAGCGTGCCACGTGATTAACTCGCTTCACTCATGTGACAATTTTCACGGTAAATACTTTCGCAGCACTTTTCCTCGCCAAGCGGTGAAAGGCGGAAACGACAGAAATCCTGAGCATTGAGTTAGAGACAGTTGCTACGCGGACGGCGTCTAAGCAATATGGCCGCGCTTGACTATTTTCGTGTTACAGAAGAGATTAGGTAACTTGTCCTACAGCACATTAAGCGAATTTAGGAGAACGAGTGAAAACTGGCCAAATGCTAATTTGAATGTATTATCGGTTGTAAATAGGTCAGCCAATTGAGTGACAAGCTAATCTAGCTAGCTAATTTATCATTAATGTCATTTGCCTGTAAAAACGGATAAATGTGAGTCACCACTACTTTACATCTGCTTTTACATTTAGTTAATTTAATGTTTGGAAATATTTATGTGAGGGACCATGTAAATCCATTAACATAACTTGCATATATTGCCATTTGATGTATTTGACCAGATTTCCATCTGCATTAGACCACTTCAAGTTAACCATGGATCCATTATCAAACTGTCTTATGGGGTTTGTTGAATGATGTGTCTTTGATATGCCAACAACACAAAGACTCCTAGTAGATTCTTTTCTTGTTTATCAAGAGTAATTTGATAGTTAAATGGCAAATGTAATTCCTGCCATCTTCATTGATTGTAAGGCAAACTTATGAAGTATTAAGTTGTAAACACAAACACAGCTAGTGCATTGTTTTTATCTGTCTTCATTCAATGTATTTATCTTTATTTTCCCTTTCCAGTAATTGCATTGAAATAAATTTACATTTACTTTTAAATATTTAGTATGCTAATTTTTCCATGATAATGAACCAAATAAGGGATCTCTATCTCTGTCAAACTCACCAGGTGATTAAGTGGCCCATATGCAACACGGTGTTTGCCAACTAAGAATTGTATTGCCAGCAGGTTCAATATATCCAAATATGTGTTTTACACTCAATTATCTGTATATCATATACAGTTTGTGTGTTTTAACATACCTGTAAAATTCAGATGAAACAATTATCTGAATTGAATTGTTAAATATGCATCTATAAATGTTTATATTCTTCCATTCAGTCATTAATTCATTTATGAATCAATTTAATAATTATTTTAATAATCTGGAGAAAAGTAGAACACTAAGTGAGTATTTAAGATTGGCCTGACATTCCTCTTACTGATTGCCCATAGTCCACAGCCTGGGGAAAAGGCAATGTATAAGTGTTTATAATAGTGCTATTAGTTAACACTCAGTATTATTTACCCTTCTACAAGAATTTAAATGTAATCATAATTGTAGGCAGGCAGTCAGGCAGTCAGGTTTCCTTCCATAGTCTACAATTAAACTTAGGTATGTCAATGGTAACAATGTTGTAACCACGTGGGATTAATTCAATTTAAAATGTAAAAAAATCTGCGTACTGTCAATTCAATGCTATTGTCCATTAAAAAGGGGGAAAAGCAGAAAACAAAAAATATTGACAGAACAAAAATAATGAAATAAAAAAGGAGACAGCTGCATTGAATTTATATACCCAAATATTTTCACATTTTAAATCAAAACCCGTCAAAAAGACTATAAGAAAAAGTTTGGATATCCTATTGGTCCTGACCCAGTATTGACCTTGTCACTACCTGGCTGGTTAGTTTGTGTTATGTACGTTTTCCTGCCCACTCTGAGATTTTATTGTTCCCGATCAAATCTAAAAATGAACTTATTTCCCTTTAAAAATTCATAGCAGATCTTGCGTTAAGGCAGGCAAACTTATAAATTATCTTTGGTTGTAGGTGTGCTGCACTGTATTTCACTACCACCCACTACTACTATAATGATTCCGCACATCAGATCTGGTCGCTTGAAAAGCAAAACCAAGATCTGTGCTACACATCCGTGCCTTCTTCTGGTGCATGCCAACACTTAGGGGTGTCACAAGGTCTTGCTGAGGAAGCCCACGGTTTTTTATGTTCTCACTGCTTTTTTTGATGACTGTGTGGAAAAAATCTTTTTTCTCTCTCTTTAAAACACCCTGTTACCACTGGTATTTGCTCTCAGTCTGGGCCTGAGAGTGAACCATGAAAAAAGCAGACTACTTCCAGCCCACGCAACGAGCCAGTCACCTACACTTGGGTGTACCGCTATCTGCGGTGACATCACCAAGGACACCTCTAACGGTTGGAGTGTGGAATGCGTGGAATGCATGGAAGGTGCAGGTTGTGTTGGGGCCTGTACCACAAGTACCATGTTAACCTCTTTGAGTTGCAGGCAATGTTTCTGAATCTGCAGTCCTTTCTAGACAAGATCAAATGGACACACAAGCTTGTCTGGACAAACAACATAAGAATGGTGTCCTACGTCAACCTGCAGGTGGCAGGTTGCCCAGTCTCAGGTGTTTAGTGACTAAGTTTCTGCTCAGGTCTCATACACATCTCCTCTCCCTCTGGGCAGCATCTGCCAGGTGTGGTAAACACCTTGCCAACCTGCTTTTATGAAGGGTTGTGGATTGAATGGAATGGAGGCTCAACAGGTTTGGGATGGCTCATATCAATAATTTTACCTACCGAGAAAATACTCATTGCCACTTCTCGCCCTTCGCAATCTTCTGTTTGGCACAGAAGCCTGTCAAATGGGACCACAACCTGTCAAACCTACAGCTGTGGGTTTGGCCCCTGAAAGAGTGAGTCTAGGACCTTTTTGAAAGGGTGTTTGACACTTTGCAGAATGCTATGGCGGCCTCCACTTATTCCTAGTATGGGTACGCGTGGGGCATGTTCTAAAAGTTTTGTGTGACGAGGATCCCACTGCTTCTGTGACAGTGATACTGCTGTCCTTACAGGAGCAGCTTGATGAAGTCAAGTCACCCCCTACTCTGAAGGTAAACCTGGCTGCAATTTTGCGATGGCTCTTATGCGTAAAGACAAGTTTTTTGGTGGCAATCACTTTTGTTAAGCAGGTTAGTGCATTGCAAGCATTGTCCATGATTGGAGCTTGCTTGCTCTTCTTGCATGGGAGGTCAAAGGTTACCTTATAACCTAACCCTGCCTTGTTGCCTAAGAGTGTTTCATAATTTAATGTGAAGCTGTTTGTAGAGTTGGAGGCTTTCTATATATAAAATTAGCACACAGCGGTGAGGACACAGGATCGCTTTTTTTCGTAACTGCGGCTTAGCCGTAACTTTATAGTCACTACTCCTGATCAGCGGCTTAAACCTCACAGGCTCGCTGAGGAACAACGTTAAAAGTAAACAAAGTTTCCAGAAACACAGACACAGGTCTGTTGTTGCATTGATGGGAAAATGTATCATTGCAACATTGTAAGTGTATTTTAAGTTACCTCTGTAAGATGGTTGAGTCCAGGACGGGGCATCCTACTACTGCAGCAGCACCACTAATGTAGCCCTGTCAGCTGCTTGCACTGTGCGTACAGCCTGCAGGCTTTCCTTCTGGTGGTGGTGCATCCGCAGCAGGCATTGGTGATGCTGCTCCTGCATCTGGGTGAGCTTATGGAAAAGCTGGGAAAGGGGCAAGGACTCCATATCTGCTACAACTCACTCCCAGGTTTTGGCACCACTGTAACTTGACACACGTGCACGGGTCACGGTCCCAAGGATAAGCGTTTATTTTCACAAACAAAAATCTTGAACAATGAAAATAAAGGTAGATGCAATCTTTGTGCTTCCCTGTCACAGTGTTTCCCACAAAAACCACAAATTATAATAACAAAACAGCACACAGAAAAAGAATGCCCTGCAAGGGGTGGAAAAAGAAACAAAACAACACAAAGTTAAACCACACCAAAAACTTGCCTTGGGGCTGCACTCAGCTCTTCTCTTTTGTATACCTACAATTTTCTTTTCCTTTTTCTCAATTTCTCCCTTTCTCTCCCTGCTCCTACTAAGGAAAATGACTTTTTAAAATAGTCATAATCACAGTCATTCCCTGCAGGTACCGGAGAGCGTTTTCCTCATTAGTCCCAGCGTTCCCGACAGACAGACGCACCATTGTTATATACATTCTGGTAAATGTAGCCTTCATAACTTCATATCATTGTATTTCTCTTGATTTGTAAATAGCCATCACAAAAATTAAGCAATGTTTCTCGCCTTATGAAAAAAGTCACAATACTCATTACTACCTGATTTTTCTTGTTTGTCCATACCAAACACTATGGGGTAAAAAGTGTTTAAATGATTTGAATCAATGACCATTTCATGAAGCATTTGGTCTATTCAATTTGCCCGTCCCCATCCATAATTTGTGAAAAAAATGTTTCTTTCTCACAGCATTCAAAGTACAATTTTTGCAAATTGCTCTTCCCGTTTTGACAAATGAAAATACACCAGCTGCTTTTCTTGGGCTTACAACTGAATCACAATTACTGTAGACTGGCACCTATGAACTCTCTTCAGTTTCTATGCCCATGATTTGTGGACCTCCACTTTTTATGTAAGAGTGTTAATATAGTCCATTTTTATTTCAATGTCCCTTTTTTTTTTTTTAAATGAACGTTTCTCTACATGAATTTTCCAGGTATTCATCTATGACTGTTGCCCCATAACTGAAAAACTGATTAAATTAGTTGTCATGGAAACTGACAAGAGGTCAGACATTCAGAAGCTAAAAATCATTTGTCATAGGAATACAATGCCGGCATAGATCTTCTTCAATATGTTCACTTAAAGGTGGGGTTGTTCATTTCAATGTCTTTCACTTTGTGGACTGCCCTACCATACAGCTAACTTGTGATGAACAAGATCACAAACTTCCAATAAACCTATTAAATTGGACTGATTCTTGTCAACATTCTTTGTGTGTCTTCACTCTCCAAAGACCCATGTAAACCATATACAACATCCTGAGGATTTCGAAGTGTGATCATTTTCTTTGTTTTTGTTGTACAGGTAACATGCCACGACAGCATTAAACTAGAGAGGTGACTAATACAAGCTTGATTGCAACTGACTTGTTTCAAAGGGATTCGTAACATGGGTGCTTCCTAATCATTGATACGGTACAATGACAGTTTATCCAAATTAACTCTGACTATAATTCATGTAAATCCGTGCGACCTTATTCTCTGTAAAAGCAGTTACTGGTTTTTGCCAACACAGACCTCTTTCAGGCTGGGGGAATATCTCCGTAAGATCTATTAAGAACTTCAGTAGAAACATGGCAGTACTTTTGGCTCAGTTGGTGCACAGCCAATTATTATTAGTATAAAACAAAATATGCATATTAAATTGGGATTATTGAAGTTCATGGATTCTGACAAGTCTACAGACTAAACATTGGATGGTTTCTATGTTAGGGGGAGAAGTCAAAATAATCAAATTATCTAGTTTGGCTAAAATAATTTTAAACATTATTTTGGATATTGGACAGGGTCCTGTATAAAAAGTAAAACGGCCTGCTTCTTTTCTCAGATCCTCTGAGCTGGTGTAGAGACTACCTATATTTACAGTTTCCTTCTCTCTGTCTCCTGGCCAATTTCTCTTGCTATCCACCAGTCTCCATCATTTGATCACCCTGCTGTATTTGTAGCCACTCAGTATTTTGCATGTCATTTAGAATTTACCTGTCTGGATTGTTCAGTCCAACTTCTTCAGCTACACCTCTCACTAGTAGTTAACACAGCCGTCCCCAACCCCTTTCCCCTTTCAGTAAATAACAAAACCAGCTTTGCTGAATTAAAATAGACCATGTATCTCCAGACTCCTCTATCTGTAGCCAAGGCATTCATTCACTACATTAGTGTCAGAAGCCCAGGATTAAGTACACACAACCGGAGCTGGGAATAAACGCTGCATTGTCATAGATGCCATCATGGTCGAACCTGAATCTGCTGTTTGGCCTTGTATCAAATCCAAAAAGCTTTATTGGCAAGCTATATTTTCATCTGAATTTCCAAAGCCTTTTAAAATGTAGTGTAAAAAAACAGGGAAAACAAGAAATTAAATTGAAAATGAATGAACTTGTAAGATGTAATTGTATACACAGAATTTGGACTCAGTGCTCATTGTCTCCACCTCCAGGCTGTGGCAGCTCAGTCTGTATAGGCTCACTATTTGTGACTCTCCAGGATCCTTGATAGTAAGCAGGTTTTATCGCTCTGCAGGTTGCAGTAGCACTCCAGCTTGATTTTTTATATTTTCAATGCAGAGTTCTTTCATTTCCCTAGAGGCTGTATTGATGAGCCTGTGTTCCCACTGTGACTGGAGCAGCTTAGCTCAGTGAGGGACTGCTTCAGTGAATTGATGGCACACTACTGGGGGCCCAGCTCTTGGTTCTATTGTGCTATATGGCAGGACTGTGGGCTGGTACTGTTAAGATGGCTCAAGTATTTTAGCACTCTCTTACTCTGCCATGCAACCAAGCAGCCAAGTTCAGCCCTGCATCCAAAGTTTATTGCACTCCTGTGTAGCTGGAGGAAGTGTTTGCAGATGCCCCATTTTTTGTTGTCGGGGGTATGCCATTGGACCCCACACCCCAAACTGCTTTATGAGGGAGAACTGGAGAGCTCAAATCTTCAGCCATATCCTCACTGGGACCTTCAGTCTATATAGTCTTTTCGAGATAGTGTAATAGGCCCAGCGTGCCTATTCTGTCAGTGCTTTTAGGCTGGGAGGAAGCTCTCTGATGCTCCGATTGGCAGCCCGAGGTAAACGTGGCAGCTTGTGTCTTCAATTAAGTCTCCATTGACTGGAAGATCACAGCATGTATCTACTTGATGTTTTAAGCACATAGCACACCCACTATGAATGTGAATGAGAATGGAGAGCCATTTTAACATGTAATCGTGACTTGTTAACACGTGATCAATTAATGGGTCTTGCTTTTGACAGAAATATGATAAGTAAATTCAGGTTCCGCCGATATGTTACGGACAAAAACATCAGCAAGAACCTTAAGAATCGCAAATAATAGACAGGAGCAGTCGACGAACGCCATTTGCAATAAAGGCGATCTATTTTCTTCCGCTTTGCCATTCTCGAAACTATGTCTCTCCGAATTACGCAAGGTCGTGATAACCAAAATGTGAATAATTCGGTGTCAAATTGGATTTTGGATGCTAAATTGTAATTATTACATTTCAAAACGTCTTTCCATACCACCTGCGTACTAGTACCGCAGTGGATGTGCAGCTATAAATTCATTCACGAGATGGCACTGTGTGAATTGTGGACGTTGAAATCGACGAATAGAAGTCCGCATCTTCCTTTGTTGCATTCGGATGCTGGACTCTATTAATCAAAGTGTCGGTTAAAAAAATTATTAGCATATTAGAAACATACCAATAACTGTTTGTGAGTCATCAAATGTGGATTTAGTCTTAGTGACACCAATTCCACAATTCGACTATTTTTTTTCCGACTACATTTTTGGTTATGCACTGGAAAAAAAGTAATATCAAACATGTTTGTTCAAAGAACGACCGTTATTTCTGTCTTTGTTTACACAATTGTTCTTGACACGGACAAACATGAACGAGCTGCGGTGTTGGGAGAAAATACCAAAGCGAATGCTTTCACAATTGGGTGTTCTACGGAATAAACTGGCCGACGTGAAGACCACGTGGGTGGAGCTACAGATATTCGCTTTGAGAATTGTGAAAAGACTAGAAAAATAATGCGACAGAACTTTTCCACCCCCACCCGGTTTTATATACTAGGACGTACTTACGTCTAGTGAATAACCACAGTTACTAAATGGCAAGTAGCCACATACACCACATACCACTTCACGCTAGTTAATTAAATGTTTTTAATATATTATAAAACGTAAAAAGGACCCTTCTAAAAGCCTACACACACAAAAAAAAAACAATCTTAAAAAAGGATACATTTGAAAGAATATGAAATCAAAATATTGGTGATAATAAAACTGGGATAACCAATCAGGTACAATCCATTGTACAGGGTCACATAATAATATTAAGCAGATTAAACAGTCAACAGAGCACAGATATACAAATAATTGCATTTACAAAAGTAGATGCTAGGTTATTTGTCGAAATTTCATTTTTGAGCAATTAACTCTAGGGATTTTGTATTGAGACTTTGTTTAAAAAAGCAATTTCCCCGTTTGCGTCTATGTTTGTGGTATTTACACATTCAAATAATGACATTCAGTTAATCAGAAATGTCTTGGTTATTATGTTCTACGAAACATATAATGGTATTGAATTCAAATTCCAGCAGATTCACAATATACTATCAAGACATGTACATCTGTCTAAAATTGATTAGTAAACTCATTATGAGGGTATGTGGATGTAAAGATTTTGTAATGAGTTCCTTTTATTTTGTGGAGAATTGGAAATTTCAGATAAAAACATTGATTATCTCCCAATGAGAGTGCACAATGTAATAAAAAAAGAGCATCATTCTGACTTTATAATCATTGAAGATCAAATTTTTAAAGGCTTTGGCCAATTATTTTTACTTTTTTGTGCTACAGGTATAAGCCATTTACCATCGGACTACTTTTGATTGAATTTCAGAGTATTTCGTATTAAGAAGAGTAAAGGAGAGGAAATTGCTTTGCATATGCTATAATTCTCTCTGTTTGGTAGTGGCAAATAATGCTTATTAGTAAAGTCCATGTGACAAATCAAGCCACCCTCATCGCTCAGTAAATCCCTCGTAGAAAAGAAACTGTCTTTCTGCCAACTGATGTAACTCCATTTTTCAATAAAAGTGAATTCTTCAGGGAATTGAAAGGGAAAGTTGTAGGTGAATCTAATCTCCGAAAATAATAAGACGGTTAACTTCGTCTATTATAAAGGTACCTTAACCAAATACAGACTTTCAAAAAGGGGTGCCAAAAGTTTGCCTAATATAACAACCTGCAAAACATTTTTGTGAACTATTGCTGTAGACTCTGTCTGTATTGATATCCCTTGCTAGAAGTTCATGCTTTACTATTGGTTTTGTGACTTTTTTTTCTTTACTTTAACCCACAATTTCTGAATCGGCTTTGCTTCCTTTTTACCCAGATAGTTCTGTCTTGGTTCTAATATGTTACAAGTCACTATCTGAGAGGAGTTTGCAAGTTCTCCCTATGTTAAGGTGTCCTGGCTTCCTCCCACTGTCCAAATACTTGTTAGATAAGTGGATTTGTGGCTGTGAAATCACCTTAAGTGAATGGTTTTCTGTTTTCCTGTGTGTCCTTGGGCCTGTGATGGACTGAATGTTAGTTGCTTAGCGGCCTATGCCTACCAGGTTAGGCTTAGGGAACCTGCGATCATGAATTAGATAAGTGGTTTCAGAAATTGGATGAATGGATTAGTCAGATATTCGAACTGCCACATTGATGAATTGCTAATGATAATGAGGAAAAGGTGTAAACAAGAAATTCTCTGAAAATTCCTTTATACTAAAAAACAGCAAGAGAAAGGATGTGTTTTTTATTAGGGTTTCAGATTTTCAACAGCTAAAAACACCAAACTAAAAATCACATTAATGTATTCAACCATGAAAAACTGTTGAGGCAATTAAAATGGAAGTACTGTGGTTGCAGGTGGCAGGGGAAGATTTGGCCCCACCACTTTTGGACCAGTGGCACCACCTCTGGAAAATGTCATCGGAGCAATGGCCGTAAAGCCTGGCTATCTGAGCCCAATGCATTGGGCAGGTGGATTGGAGCCCAACAAGTTAAAGGAGGGAGAAAGAGAGATGAGAGAGAGGGGACATGGAATCGTGTTAAGAAAATTAGATGGAATGGTGCAGGGGGGTATTTTGGGGAAAATGTACAGGACTTCTTGACTTCAAAAGAAACCAAAGTGGAAGAAAAGACCACTAATGGAAAGGAGGAGGGAGACTGAAAGGAGCAAAAAATAATGTGACTGAATGATCAAAGAGAACTAGAGAGAAAACTGAACATCTAGATGTAGAGAAGATAATGATTATGACTCACTGTTATTATTATCACTATTACGGTTGTGTGAGCAAGATGCCCTTGATTAAAATTAAAAAAAAATCTTTTCTCACCAATTTCAAATAGACAATTGTGCTAATTCATCCCGGC